>WBMZ01013834.1:0-37568 GCA_013400975.1 Atrichornis clamosus
GCTGGGGCGGCCCGTGCCGCTTCGGGGCCGAGCTGGTCCCGCCGGGCCCCGCGCCCCCCTGGCCCACCTTCTTCGCCGAGGAGGGGCAGCTCTATGGGCCGTGCCCCGAGCCGCCCGCCGGGCCCGCCGATTGCCCCGCCGATGCCTGGTACCCGCCGGGCCGGGCGCCCTTCGCTGCCCCCGCCCCTGGCATCAAGAGCGAGCTGGAGCCCTGGGTCGAGGGTTACGCCGGCGCCTACGGCGACCTCCGGTGAGTACCCACGTCCCGCAGCCCACCGGCATGCACACCTTGCACTGTGCCTCCCGCCGGCGCCCGCATCCTGCATCCCACTCCCGCCAACACCAGCATCCCGCACCCCGCATCGCACCAGCATCCCGCGCCCCCCTCAGCCGCCCCGCCGCCTCCCGAAAATGCCCTGCACTCACCGCGGCTCCAACCCCGCTCTGTCCTGGCTGTTCCCACCTTCGTGCACCTCTCCGCTGCCGAACCTTCCCTTTTGCCGGGATGCTGTCATTTGGAATTGATTAGGCGAGATGGTGCTAGGAGTACCGCGGTACACGCTCAGTGTTCCCGCCGTCCCGTGAGGTTGTTGCGTTTATCTCATTTCCTCACGCATCTGTTATGCCGCTGCTCCCGGCCTCTGGGAGCGGGCGAGATTGGGACGCTGTGCCGAAGTACGGACGGATCTTGAGATCCAATTAAAATCCTCCCAGCTCCTTGTCCCGCCGGGAACTGCCTGCCGGGAATGAGCTGTGCAAAGCAGGGAAGCTCGAATGTAGCGGCAGAGAAACATCACTTGTGCTTCGGGGCCGTTTTAAGAACAGGTAGAAAATGTGTTTTAAAGTAGAATTAGAACGGGTTTTGGGAATGCACTAGGGGAGGAGAGACTTGTTTGAGAAGTAGGATTCGATCAAAAGTAATTTTTCCTGGTGGATTAACCTCAAAAAAAAGGAGATGAACCGTCTCTGTAAAACAGGTGTACATTATCTAAACCAGTGGGCACCTACATGCTCACCTGTCAGCACAGTAAAGCATGGCTGAGCTGAAGGAAATGGGAGGGAGACAGGACTGCCCAAGGGGTTTTCTGCTGGCTCAGATGCAGTCCCATCCAAGAGTGTGTGAGGCCTCAGCTGGGGTTTGCATTGTGAGAGTTCTGCATCTGGACACTTGCCTCGTGGTGCTTGGGATGCAGGGAGCAAAGACTGAAACGAACAATTGCATTTTACCTCTAAATTAGCAGTGGGCAACTGCGCTGCCTCTGGGCTTATTTGTGCTTTAAATGCTCACAGCTTCTTTTGGGCACTGTGGCAGTTTTGATCCACACAGTGATTTACTGGGGGATTGTACAGAGATATCGAGGGCTTGGCGAAAGGAAAAAAGAAAAAAGTAATGACAGGTCAGGAAGAGTGCAGCTGTGAGCATCATCCAGCTGTGAGCTTTGTACGTGGCAGGAGCTGTGCAAGCTCCGGGTGTGCCTCTGGAGTCTGGATAAATCTCTGCTGGAACCAGTGCAGAGGGGGCAGGGAGGAATCCAGTTGGAAAAGTTCAGTGCTCGGATGCTGGCGATGGCAGTGCAGGTTTGTGCTGACAGAAGTCTCGGCTGTGTGGCTGCTCTGCCTGCGGAGCCTGTGCAGCAGGATCCCGCACAGACAGAGCGCTGTGCTGAGGAGAGCAGTGTGGGCTCACGCGGAGGCCTGCGGGCAGTCTCGGGGACTGGACCAGGCAGCAGCAGGTACATTGTACCTGGTCTTACCTTAGAGATAAACCCTCATTGCTGTGGGAAGTGCTGTGTACTCCTCTTCCCTGCAGCCCTGTTCAGTGTGCTGTGCCTGCTTCCCCTAGCAGGGGATCAGCCTGTGGGACCCTGTGGGATCAGCAGGGTCGGAGCCGGCACAGCGACCTTTACAACACCGGTATCTTGTCGTTTGAACTCCAAGGCTTGTACAGCACTGTGCTGCTGCGAAGGTATGATGGGCTGACATCCTGTCTCTGTGTTCAGATGACATTTTCAGACACTGTAAGGAAAGCGGAACACTCGTCGTGGTCTGGCTCAAGCCATACGTGTTAATCGCTGCCAGGTTTACATTTCATCCTAGCAAAGTCTCCATTAGCTTTACAGCGTGCTGCTGGCCCATTCCTGCAGCTTTGCATTTTCTCCTGGATCTGTGGGTGCCAGCACAGGAGCAGCCTCTGCTGCAGCTGGAGCTGGAATGGTGGGTCATGTACCAGCATCCCAGGCAGCAGTGCGTCTGTGAAGCTGAGAGGCTCTGTAGTAAAATTCCCTGATGGAAAAATGATTGGTTTTTGGAGCTGCACCCCTCTGCTGTCTGGCGCTGGGTCTGATCTCCTGCCCTGCGTGACATTGCACATAGAGCTTTCCCTGGTAGGCTCAGAGGGTGCAGCCTCAGCGCTCTGTGAGGACGGTGAGGGGCACTCCTGGGGGCTTTGTGACCCCAGGGCGATGGGCACCTTAGCCCCCTGTGCCTGGGGTGCTGGTGGGAGCAACGGCACATGCAGCCCTGCCTGCTCTGGAGAACAAGGAGCACTTCAAGGTGTGTTGCTCCTACTTCCTTCCCTCTCTGAAGAGTCCTGCTGTCTGCCAGCAGGATCACGGCTCTTCCCTCCCAGATGGAGTTCTCCCGATCCCCAACTCTACCCTGCTGCATTTGGGGCCAGGTATGAGTAGGTATTTTTTGAGTTAAACACCCCCATACGACACTAAAGAATGAGTGGTTTTTAATATCTGGGGGGAATTGGGATGGCTGCTGCTCCCATGCAGGTCCATAGCTGCTTCTGGCCCTTTGCTTGCCAGGGAGCGTCAGGGTTTAGAGGTGGGCATTAACACAGTTTGGTGTAATTTAAAACTTTTGATACAATGTCCCTGAGTGGGCCAGTCAGGTTTACACGTAATTAGAAATTAATCCCAGCTTTAGTTACCCTGTGGACTCGGAGCTGTTTACCTTTCTGCTCTGGTTGCATCATTACTACCAGCAGTCTTTGAGGTGACTAAATAACCTGTTTCAGGAGCAAGATGCAGCAATGACAGAATAAATCCAGGGTTCTGCCATGAGAATTACTTGGAAGACAGATTCTAGCAGTGGGTGGGAGGGAGTTGGCCTCTAGTTTCAGCTGAAATGGAATTCGAGAAGGAGCTGTTACTGAAGCAATGGGATCAAACGGGAGAAAAGAATTTAAGCGGCTTTTGCCTCAGGAAAATCTGCTGTCCATGTAACTTCAGATATTTTTAAGTGTCATTTGCTATCACTGCTGTTACCTGGTGCTGATACTGGTTGGAATCCTGGTGTTTGCTGGTTACATCTACCTTTGGTTCCTCTCTGGCTGTGATCAGCTTGGGCCCGTGCCACGTGTTTATTCATCACCTGGCTCAATGGCTCTGTAATCGTTTCAGCTCTGTAATTGTGATATGGCTTACAGATAACACCCGTGATAATTCCTGCCTATGGAGGGAGGAGATAAGACTCTGACAAAGAGGTGAAGGGATGAAGGGCAGCTGTTACCTCGAGAGATGGAATGAGGCAGGAGGTCGCTCTCAGGGTTGCCCTCACTCCCAGTTCGTACCCAGCAACAGCTGCCCCGACATCCCAGTTCCAGGAGGGCTCTGGGGACCCCCAGCTCTGCACTGGCAGGATTCCAAAGCCCTTGGGAAGGGGCTGACCCTGCTGTCAGTGTGACCTTTCTGCTCTGGCGATCGGCCACAGGATGTAAATATTTCGTCTGAAGACAAGAGGACTGTGGCAGAACATTGCATGGGCAGCCGGTCCCTTTGGCCTCTATGGACCCGTGGTTCTCTGGCAGCTGGGAGAGTCGGGGATGTGCTAAAGCTTGTTGTCAGTTCCTGATAAATGGAGAAGACAAAACATAAATTTCTTCCTCAGCACCTCTCAATCCTTTTCTTGCTCAGAGATACAGGATGGGTGTGTTAATCCAGCTGGAGCTGGATTACAGGACTCAGGGCTTGGTTGAATGTGAGCTGGCACCGTACCAGGCTGTGGCAGGGTGCGTGTCTGTCATGGCTGGAGCTGAGGTTGTGAAACAAGTGATATGCTGAGGCTGGGTAACTGGAGCTGTCGGGATGTTGGAGCCATGCTCAGCAAGGAGAACCTCTCAGGACTGGGGGAGCAGCCAAGTGGGTGCTGCTCGGCGCTGGAGCACGGCACTGGTGGCCCCTTTTCCTCAGTTCCGAGCATATATTGAATCTCATAAAATGGTCTCCTCCTTTTCCCCTCCCTCCTCTCTCTGTCCCTCCTTCTCTTCCCTGCTCTCCCGTGCTTCAGCTCTCCCTTACCACGGAGAGGGGGAGATGGGTCAGGAGTTGGGCTGGGAAGGGCAGACATGAAGGGTGTCCGTGTGGGACCTGCCCACTGCTCTGAGGGCACACAGCGCCTCTTTGCCTCTTCACTGCTCAAGGGCAGACTTTGCCCCGTTCTCTTCTGGGGTTTCCCATCCTCTTCCCTAAATGTCTTGAATTCTTGCATCTCACACCCTCTGGAATCCGATTCCACAGTCTCATGCTTGGTATCGGCAGTGATTATTCCACCCTGGTTCCTCTCAAGTGCTGGTTGCAGTGGAAGGACAGGCTTTATGTGGCACTTGGTGTTGGAAGCAGCGGCTAAGAAATCAGAAAATTTTGCCAAAGAAGCAATCCACAGAAAGCTTTAAGAGCGTCGGTGGGTTGGAATCACACAGGTATTTTGTGTGCTCTGTCTTGTTTTCCTGAGGCTTCAGGGCAGGAAGCCGTACAGGATCTGCTCACAGCAGCTCTTCTCCTGCTTGTGCAGCTTTTACATTCTTCCTGCTGTTTACAGATTCTCTGGTATTTATCCACTGCACTGCTCCTTGCAGCCAGTCTCTGGCATAACCATTGGTTTTCCTGCTAGGAGAACTTCATTCCAGACCTAGAGCCAGTTAACAATGGGAAGTGTTTGGGTGTTGCTTCTGAGGACAGAACGGTATGTCAAAATACTGATTGAGAACGAGAGATACAGCGTCTTTTGTAGCCGAGGGGACAGGAGTCACTCCCAGGTCAGGATTCCCACTGCGGTGGGAGAGATGGGCGTTGCTCCCCCGAACAAGATCCCTCCCATGGGCACGGGTGCCACCCCCGGGGCAGGGTCCCCACGGCGGGACGGGTGCCACTGCCTGCGGCAGGGCCCCCACCGTGGGCACGGGGGTCGGTGGGTGCTGGAGGTGGGATCGTGTCCCCGTGGCACGGAGCCCACGATTCCTGGAAGTCGCTGCCTCTGGCCCCTTTCTCAGAGCGAGGAAGGTGTGGGACAGACCCGGCGAGAATCAGGGCAGAAACACTGTAGCGAGGCAGCGAAGGAGAGCGGCATCCAGGGGCCGCGCCAAGGCCGCGCTGGGCTCCGGCTGAGACAAGCGCCCGCTCTGTGTCCGTGCCAGGGGTCACCCCGGCGCCGGTGGGAGCTAGAGGCGGATGGGCAGTGGGAGGAACAGGCACCATGAAAACTGGAGCAGAGAAGCCAGAGTCTGTGCATGGCAAGGGGGGCATGCTTCTGAGTGCAAGGAAAGCTGGAAGCAGTGCCATGTGTTGCACGAAGAAATCCCAAAATTTTCTAAAATACTGAAAATTTTGTAGTCGTATGGAAACATTTTGTTTTGGTGTGATGAAAACTGTTTCATTCCGCAGGATTAAGAACAATTTGTAGTAGAGAGCAGTAGTTCAGTTCTTTGTGTTTTTCTATCATTCCTGTGAATTCCACTCTTGGCGTGGACCTTCATTCATATTTCATAAATGGCTTGTTTGAAGGTGGCTGTCCCAGTTTGCCAGTTCTCCATTGCCAGTTGCTGTCTAGACTTGGAGCACTTGCTGGAGGCTGCTGGGTTGGGGTTTGCAATGGATACTTTCTGCTGGTGATTGTGGACTAAAATTACAAAAGAAAGAAATTGTATTTATTTTATCATCTTGTGGAACATTTTAAATTAATCAAATTAGTGTTTACTGAAAGAAAACTATTCAGTGGGAGACTTTCTATGACTTCTAGTAAAAACTGTTTGTTTTTGAGAGCTGCCCTGGTAGATCCTGGAGATCTGTGCAGCTGTGGATGTCTCTGAAACATTGGAAATACATAGGAAAAGTGAAGATTCCCTCTTGCACAGCTGCTGAGCAGTAGGCCTGGGAACATGGTGCCATGGGAGGATGGCAGCCCCCAGAGCTGTGGTGCTGGTTGGGACAGTCCTGACGCAGAAACCCAAAATGTCCTGTACATCTGCACACACCTGAGTTTCAGAAGGAGGATTTTTGTGCTTACTGTGTTGCAAGATGACCTTGTGCCTTGAGAGGGATCAGCTTTGCCTGTTGTGCTTGGTTCCCCCTGCACTCCCAATGCATTTCCAGGGGCTTTGCAGTCTTGAACACATTTGCAGGTGGAAAACCTTAGGATGGTGTTGTGAGCCCGAAGGCAGTGCTGAGCCAGGACATAAGCTGAGCTGAGCTGCTGGAAGGCTTGGGAGCTGTGGGCTTCTCCTCCTCCTGTTTGGCTCAATTCTTTACTGTTTGCAAGTTAAAGTCAATTTTCTTTTTTGAAGATTTTCTTCAAAAGTCACATCTGCACCTCAAACTGATGCAAAGCAAATGCCACAAAGCCATCACGGACAGCCTGGGCCAGCTGGGGAGGGCAGCTTTGTGACACCACATGCATACAGTGATGTGGCACAGGCACCTCCTGTTGGGGTCATCTTTGGGTAAGACCTGAGCACTGACCAGAGTGATCTGCTCTCACCTTGGATGAGCCCAGCTCTACACCGTGTTCATAGGAAAACAACAGCAACAATTCCTGTGGGGGTGCTGGATCCTTTCCAGCTGTCTTCCTCCAGAGAGCCAGCATACAACGTACACAGCAGCCAGGTGTCCTGCCTCGTGTTTTAGCAGAGCGTTTATGCCCGGTAAACAATTAAGAGGCAGATACGGCCACATCACCCCTTAGTGCGTGGCCAGTGCAGGCATGCCCAGTGGTGGCCTTGGCAGGGGCTGGTGGCCCTGGTATCGACCCTGGCTGCACTCTGTGGGGGCCAGAAGTGGCCCTGTTTGTTAACAGTAACAGTGGTATCAGGGAGCTCATTGAAATGAAAAGAACTGGCCCAGTTGTCATGGCAAAGACTTGTGACAGAGGGTCTCCATCCGTGTTCTCTCTTGCCGTTTCCACTGCTGTCTGTCTCCACTGATCTGCCCGTGCTACTCGTACACGTCCAACCACACTTAATCCCCCTGCCAGCTCCGGGTGAGGGGCAGAGGGAGGGAGGAGCCTCCCTGGGAGACCCCCTTGGAGGGGGAGTCCAGCTCACCCTGGCCAGGTGCTCGCAGCAGGGCGTGTGCTTATGCTTTGTTCTGCTTTCAGTCTTGCAACCCTGATTATTCTTGCCAGTATTTTTAAGTGAGATTCAAAGTATCCTCTAACAGTAATAAAAATACTCCCAGTAGTAGTACTTTACTGCTGAGGCACTCATGAGCAGCAATTCATTAAGCCACCAGGCAACCGTGGAAAAAGGAATTGCCCGTTTTGTGCAGGCAGGGGATGATGTCTGGCAGGAGGCGGGGGTGTGACAGCAGCCCCTTGCTGTGTGTGAGTGGCCGCAGCCCTGGCAGCTCAGCGCTGGGGTCCCGGGGGCCGGGCTGTCTGTGTGCCGGGTGCTGGACTTTGCGCCCCGTGCATTGGCCTGTGCACGTCCACAGAGCCCGGTGTCCCTCGGGGAGGGCTGTCCCTGTGCGGCTCCCGGGACAGTGTTTGCAGGAGAGGGGTTACGGGAGTGCAGCCTCGGGTCTCGGGATCGCGCAGGAGCCGCCGCACTCCCCAGGGACCGGCGTGGGCGGACGGGACGGGACGGGAGGGCAGGCTCAGTTTGGTTCGGCTCGGCTTGGCTTAGCTGCTCTCGGGGTGCTGCTTTCTCCCTGGTTAGTGCAGTCTGAACAGAGGCCAGAAAGAGCAAGGTCACCCGCTGCGCTCTGGCTTGGAGCTCTCCAGCCCCTGCCCGGGGAGGCCTCTGCAAATAGTGAGAACAAAGTCAAGTGCTGACACGTCCTCTGAAGTGGTGGGATTGGTTTGTAGGGACACAGACCTCAGATTAAGTGATTTACAGTAGTAGAAATAATCTTAAAAGTGTAAGCCAGTTCTCCAGGTATTTATAGCTGCTGCCCTTTTCCCAGGCCACCCGGCTCCAGGCAGCTCGGGTGTCCACAGGGGTGGATTACACCCATGCTTCCCACAGGTGTCCTGGTGGCTTCGCTGTGCCTTCCAAAGAGAGGGGAGCCCACCCTAATAAGTCAATAATGATTCCTGGGATGAGCCCGTGTTTCTGCTGAGGGGGCTGGTCCATTGCACCGCCTGGCTCGTGGGGCTGCTGGGGGCTGAGCTCCTCAAGATGCAGGCAAGGCAGCTGTCACTTCCCAAACAGCTCTGGTGGCAAAGGAGATGGCTTAAATCAGGATGAGAGAGTCAGTGCAGAACCACCAATGCCAGGACACTGACAGTGCTGGTCTGGAACATCCTTGGCGTGGGGATGGAGCGCTGTGGGCAGCCCTAGCTGGGGCCAGCAGCCAGGCACAGGTACATTTACCATTTGGCAGGTCTGCCCTCAGATCTAGGTGCCCCTGGGACACATTCGGGGTGTGCCTGGGCTGGCAGAGCCCTGCTCAGGCGGTGCAGAGCGGGAGAGCTGCCCAAGAGCTCCATGCAGAGTCCCGGCCACCGCTCACGTGCTGGGCATGGCAGCAGTCGCAACGATTTATCTTTAACTTGTCTAAGGTCTGTATCCAGGTGTCTGTGACAGGTGATGCTGGGGGGATATCCTGGGTGCTGGCTGCATGATCCAGGTGCCAGCACTGCTCCCAAAGCTCAGGGTCAAGCTCTTGCTGGAGTCTGGGGCATCTGATCATAGACTCATGGAATGGTTTGGGTTGGAAGGGGCCTTAAAAACCATTTCATTCCACTCCTCTCTACGGGCAGAGACACCTCCCGCTAGACCATATTGCTCCAAGTCCTGTCCAGCCTGGCCTCGATGCACTGGCGAGTCGCCTGAGGCTGGGTGGCTGCGTGCTGGTGGGTGCCCTCTCCCTCTGCACCAATATGTTCCAGCAGGGACTAGCCATGGGCTGGCTGCAGCCACTGGCTTTGGGAAGAGCCTCGGGGGCAAATCCTTGTGGTGTTACAGCAGCATCTTCACCTGCCAGACCCCCATCCTGCTGCGTGCTTCTGGAATTGCTGCCAGCAGGAGCAATCCCCACAAATGCCAGAGGGGAGACTGCAGATCTCCAAAATAGATTTTATAGAGGATGTGTTCAGTCCCTGGGATGAGGTGGGAAAACTCTGGGCTTTGCTTCCTTCTCTCTGTGCTCTCTCTTCCTGGAAACGATCCAAGGGGGCTTCTTGTCTCTGCCAAGATGATACTTCTTTCTCTGGTGTTTTCACCAGGCCTCAGCATTTTGGCTGTTGTTACATATTTCAGCTGTGTTGGCTTCTTTGCTGGTTAGAAATGGCAGAAAAATCACTTTGACCTTGGCCTGTGTGCTGAGAACAGAGCCCAGGCACAAGTTTCTGTATCGCAGATTTCCTCGTGGAGGCTCCTGCCTCCTCCCCCTCACGCCGAGCAGCAGAGCAGTGCCCGCACACCTCCTGGCCTGCTCCTGGGAGGGCTGGAACGGATATCTCGGCAGCTCCACTTTCCTCTTGGAAGGGGAAAGCAGGAAACGTGTTTTTGTGCAGAATGGGTTAATTGCTTTCATCTGGGAAGCAGTGAGGTGCACTAACTATAAAATGAAATTGCCCTGCAAAGAGAGCTCAGATGATTTGCTGTTTCTCTTGAATTGTGTGCCTGCGCACATTTGTGGACGTTCATCTTCCCATGAACACCACATGGCTTACTGTGTGTGTTCTCTTCTGTGTGAGGAACATCCCCACCCCTGGCCCCGAGGCCTGCAGCATTCCCTCTGCAGACATGTCTGTGGAGGATGGGCACCGTGCCCTGCGCTGCCCGCAGGAAGGAGAGGTGGCTGAAGCTCCGTGAGCCCTGCACAGGTGGCACGGGGCTTGGCGTGGCATCGGCATAGCTGTGTCTCCCTGCTCAGACACCGAGAACCAGCCCTCAGCTCAGCCCCATTCCCTCTGCTGCTGTGCCAGCCGTGTTAGCAGGGCAGGGCTGGGTGACACGCGTCCGTCCTGGGTCCGATGTCTGCAGCCATGGGTCTGGTGGGGACCATGACCCTCTCCTGCTTCCACCCCCAGGCTGGCTCTGGGCTTTGTTCCCGTGTGTGCTCCTGTGCTCCAGAATATGTGAGGTTGTCCCAATGAACTCAGCCTGTTCACATGGATTTTGTTTTCTGGCTTTCAGTAATTGGCTTTGTTTTCATGTGTCCCCTGTGGTCAAAAAGTCTTTTCCCTGATAACAGGATCTTCCCCTTACCAAGAAATCCGTTACTTCCCAGTCTGCTCCCAAGTCCCCCAGAGCATCTTTAAATGGCTGGAAAAACAATAGCAGCACAAGGATTTTTTTCCCTTTCTTGTTTACATCACAGCCTGTGCCAAGTACCAGGTCCTTGATTCTGGGCCGTATTGGGGGTGGCTTTGAAGAGGGAGCAGAGCACAGTGCTGGGGAGCCTGCAGGATGTAACATCCCCCTGGAGCTGTGCTGAGGGTTGGACAGAGCTGAGCTGAGATGGGAGCTAAGGTTCTGGGGGGCAGCGGTTCTCTCCTTGGTCAGTTCACCCTCCGTTTTGCCATGTGGGTGCTTAAACCCTTGGATTATGGCCCGAGTTGGAGCAGTTGTGGTGTCCAGCAGGGATAAGGTGGCAGCCTGGGGTTAGCAGGGTGGCTGGCCAGTCCCTCTGTGCTCGATTCCGGTTAATGGAGGGGACTCAGTATGCCCTGAAGGATTGTCTGGGATCAGCTGGGATCTGTTAACTCCTGGCCTTGGTGTGCCCTCCTGCTCTGGCCCTGCCCTCCGCAGAGTTGGGGTCAAGGCGGGTGCGCGGCCGCTGCGGCTGCGGAGTGTCCTAAGCTGACTATCTGACTGCTCCCTCAAAGAGACTTGAGAGAACGCGCTCAAGGCTGGGCGGCCTAAAATTAGATGTGGCATCTGTGTTTTGGTTTGCAGGCGGGCTTGAAAGAAAACGATTCCTGGCTGCTTTCATTCCTCGCCTGCTTGGACGAGCATGGCAAAGGAGTAGTGGGCTTTGGTCCCTGGGGTGCCACAGCTCTCCCTGGACATCGCTGCCCAGCAGGGCCAGTGTAAGCTCCAGCATGGGTCTGTGGTGACGGGAGGACCCCCCGTGCCCAAGGGTCCCTGGAGCCAGCCGGCTGCACTGCTGCAGGGCTGCGGGCCCCTGCCCTCTGTATTTCCCCAGGAATGCTCTCAGCCCCCAAAACGACAGGTCTGGCTGTCCCTGCCTTGTATCACTAAGAGAGGAAAATAGCATCAAAGCACTGCTTCCTAGTCCACGCCTGGCTGGGATGCCCTGAGTTGCAGGTGTGTGCCACTGACGTTGGTACTGGTACAGCTGGCTGCCCATCTGTCCATCCATCCATCCATCCATCCATCCATCCATCCATCCATCCCCGCCAAGCCTTGCTGAGGGACTGGTCGTGCCCCTCTCCTGTCCCAGTCCCTGTGCAGCTGGCAGGTGTGGGCAGCTGTGAGCCATGGGCATGCCGGGAAGGCCGGAGCACAGAGCAGGCGGGCCTGGTAGGTGTCAGCCAGTGGCTGTGGGTTGCTGAGGAATTTGCTTCTATGTTGCCTGTTCTGCTGAGACTGGGTCCAAGAGCGCCAGGGAGACCTGGCACAAAATATGTGAAACCTTGATTATAATTAGGGTGTTTATGGTGTTTGGGATGAGTCACGATCTGCTTGGAGGGCGCAGGGAGATGATAGTATTGCACAAGTCGTGAAGTCTCCTCTAGAAACCCAGTGCTTTGCCAGCAGAGCTGAAGGGGAATTCTGCAGATAGAGCTTGTATCTACTCCCAGACATAATAAGGAAAAGGATTTTTATGCCCCTGCAGCTGTGCCTCTGCAAAGGTTTGGTCTTGATATAAACGTGCCTAAAAATAACCCAAGTCTGCTGGTCCATCGTGGGACCAGGGCTGCAGAGCCACCGCAGTGATCCCCGGCACCCCCACTGTGAGAGGGGCGGGAGGGGGCTGCTCCCCGGGATGGGGGGTTCTGCTTCTTCCTCCCGTCCCCGTCTGTCCCCAGGGCTCCGTGCTGTGCCGGGGGAGGGTGCTGGCTCGAGCCCTGTGCCTCCCCAGTCGGGTGCCAAATTCGTGGTATTTGTGGTCTCCTCATGTTTCCATGCTGGGTCCCGCCCTTGTTGCTGACTGTTTTCGCCTTGTGCTTCCTCCAGTGGAGAAATAAAAATGCGGGATTTGCAGCACCGGTTTCCTTAGCAATAATTCCACTGCCAAAGGAAGTGGGGAAAATATTTTGCGTTTTAAATATCTGAGTCTGGGAATGAATCCTGGTATCCCTCAGCAGCCCAGCTGGGAACCGACCACTGACCTCTGGCCACCAGCACCACCTGATCTTAGCTGCCAAGTTAAATTCCAAATACATTGAGTTCTATGTGACACTATTGGAATCATTCTACCTTGGCTTTCTCTTGGTAGCACTGTACCAGATGCTGTGGTTAGCTGGGGATGCTGGGGGACTGCAGAGAACACCCTGTCCCAGTAGCATCCTCCTCCTCCGGGGTGTGGGAGGAGGTGTGGTCCCCTAGTCCCTGAGGGATGGCTGGAGGGGCTGGAGGTGAGATGCTCGAGGGTTGGCTGCCCAGATGTGCTGCCCATGGCGAGTGCTTTGCCATGGCACCCAGCGAGTCCCTGGGGCTCCTGTTTCAGATCAGAGGCTGCTGCATGTGGCTGTGGTGCTCATGGCTCTGAGAGCAGAGGTGAGCAGGGCACTGACATCAGTCCCTGTCCATGCCCTGTCATCTCACCCTCCAGCAGCTGCTGGGTTCAGTCTGGGACATGATGGTGCTTTGCTGATTGGCTGAGTGATTGGTGGAGATGCCTTGGGGGCCATGTGGCTGGTTCACCCGAGGTGCTGTGCCCCATGGCTGGACACTGGTACAGTGTTCCGTTCCTCTGGTGATCTGCCTGGCACACCGACTGTGAGAAAAGTCGCCAAGAACTCACATCCCCTCTTTCAGCGTGTTTTATTGGCATCACTGCGCTTTGTTTTGGAAGAGGGACAGGTAAAAGTCCTCCTACAGGCGAAGATGTTGGTATTTGGCACTAAAGGTCTGTGGTACCCTGGATGCTTTCCTGGGAGGTGTAAACCTGTACCCCCATCTGGCATCATGGCAGCGTCTCTTGGAGCATGAAATACATGTACCAAGTATCTCATTATTTGTGATTTTCTTTACAGGCACATTTTCTTTTTGTCAGCAAAGGAGACGGATTTGAGAATGGAAGATTATGGTGTGGCTTAAACTAACTGCATAAATATCAGTCAGGATAGACTGTTTCCTTGGGAAATAAGCAGAGTTCTCAGTGCACCAAGGATACCAAGGTCCTGTCCTTGGCAATTCCAGGTGACTCTGCAGTCACCAGGAGGATACAGTGTAGGGCGCTGATGACCTCGGGGATGCTCCTCAGGGCTGCAGCCTGCCTGTAGCCTTGCTGCTCCTCGTTTGCTTTCTGTCCCCTTTGTGCTTCGTAATCAGGTGAGTTCCCGTAATCTGAAGTGACCTTGTGATGCGCTTGTGCTGTCTCTTTTTGTAGGCACCTGCTCCATCTGGGGGAATCAAGTGTTCTGTCTTCTCTGAGCTGATTTATTTGAGCTGCTCCCTGAGCCTCTGGCTGGACATCAGGTTTTGAGGCAGAAGTTTTGTTTCAGCTGTACCCCAATGCAGGCAGCAGCCTCCACCGTGGCCACCGGTGAGGTGCAGAGGCTGCAGGGTGGCTTTGCCCAGGCTTTGCATTCCAGGTGTAGCAAGCCTGTTACCTTTCACCTTTTTAACCTATTTCCTGCTTCTTCCTTATGGACGACTGGAAGGTGAGAGCCCAGGAGGGCCGTTGAATGAGGGCACTGCCCAGGAGTCTGGGCTATGCCGTGGCTCTGCTGCCCGTCCTGTTTATGGGTGTGCAGTGCCTCAGTGGGTCAGGTGTCAGCCTGGGGCTGTCTCCTGAGTGCAGAGAGCAACAGTGGCTGGATCCATGCAGCTCCAGGTCTGGAGCAGCCTTCATGCACAGCAGAGGAGCACAGGAGGAAAAAGAGCCGAGGGCTGGGGGTGGAGGAGTTTCGGCTGCAGTGGGTACCCGCTGTGTGAAAAATAAACTGTCAAAATAAATAAACAGAGTGTTTGAAAAGTAAAAACAGAGTTTAATTTGGAGATTTGAGAAGGGATTTGTGCAGCTGTGCTTGTGAAAGCTATTTGTGCCCCTGGGGCTGAGAGGCAGTGCCAGGGCTGGAAAGCCCAGCTGGCTCCTGGGAGCTGCTGGTGGAAGGACCTTCTCTTTCTCTGAGGCATGCTCCTCCTGCCAGCCCGCACTGCTGGGATGCTTGGAAAATCGATTGTCATCTGCTAATATTTATTTAAATCCGGAGATGATCCAGTTCCCATGTGTGTTTACCAGTCCTGGGGCTCACGCTGCACCCTGCTCTGCTCTCAGATGCTATTGCCCCTCTGCTGCCAGCCGTTGCACACGAAAACAGGCACGGGCAGCTTGGAAACACACTCAAGGCTATTTAGAAGGAAGGACATGAATTCAGTGTACAAGGCTGCGTGTTTATAGATTAAATGACTCAAAGCATTTTAACAGATGCATACTTTAAAGTTTCCATACAGGCCTTGTTACCTGGATGAGCGTGTTGTGGTGGCTGCGGGCGCAGGCTCTGCTCAGCTCTGGCTGGAGCCAAATGACAGTGCAAGGGGACACGAGGACGTGCCCAGAGTGAGCAGTTGTGCCCTTCACTGAGCATGGGTCTGGCCCCTTGGTCGCAGACCTTCATCCAGGCAGGAGCCCCACAGCTCCACAGAGGGGAAGCCCTTTGGCTTTAATACTGCATTTGAGAATGTCATGCACAGGCAATGCTGTTTTAAAGGCAGAGGTTCCTCCCGACAACATCAGTGTCTCAGGAATGACAGTACTTGAAATGACTGGATAGGATTCTGTGCCACCTGAGTTCACGTGTGAGTGCTGGCTCAGTTCTGGTCTCAACGCTCTCCTGAGCATCACAGACTTGCAGGTTTTGGGCACAGCGTGGTGAAGGTGCAAACCCCCTACCCCTTTCCTCAAGGAGCAAGGTGTGGAACGAGAGTGCTCTGCTCCGGTGTTCCAGTGCTAGATGAGCTGGGGGTGTGTGGCAGTTGCCATCACTTGGTCCTGGCTTGGCTTAGGGGTGGGAAGTCGTGGACAAGGGGGCAGTTGTGCCCTGGCCCCTTTTGGGCAGCCTGTGGTGGCTGTTGCTGAGATGGAAACTTCCTTGATGGGTCAGGAGAATTGGTTGGCTCCTCTCTTAACAGTGCTTGCTCTTGGCTTTCTGGGGGTGTTGTGAAATGTGGCTGTTTGGTGAAATTTAACTAATGACAAACGAATGCTTGCATTACAAAATGATAGTTTCTACTCCCCAGAAATATTTGCATGCGGCAGGAGCTCAGTATGCTCTCTGTTTCCTTACAGAACCCTTCTGAAATGAGAGTAAAACTCATGCCACAGCCGTAGGAGAGTTACTGAGGTTGTTTTTCCCTGCCCCCGAAAGCCACCAAGCTCCTCTGTGACAGCCCCGACCTTGGCCTTCAGCCGTGTGCCAGCTCTGGCACCGCCGCCGTCGCTGCGGCCCAGTTGTGTCTGGCCTGGCGCGCTATCGCCCTGCCTGCGGCTCTGCAGCTGGGCCGACGCTCGCCGTGCTTTGAACCGACTGCGAGCCCCCCACAGCGTGCTCGGGGCTTGTTTTGGTCTGAGCTCAGCACTCCTGCAGCTCTCTGGGGTGGGTGCAGCCAGCGTGGGCCCACGGAGTACAAACCTCCACCCAGAGGAAAGCTTTGGAGCTGCCGGTGGTGAGCCGGCCGCTGAGCCAGCCCTCCGGTCCCTCCTGGCCCTGCACAGGGGCGAGGGGCTGTGGCACTGCATGCGGGGACCCTGGGGCAGGTGGCACCTGGGGCCCTGCCCAGAGCGCTGCCGGCCCCAAGCCCCTGCAGCTTCTCCAGGCACCTCTTTGGCTCATTGGCCAGTGTTATGTATTACCTGCACGTTCTGAGAACACCCTGAAAATGTTCCTTGGAAACTGCAAAATGGATCGTTAAGGGAACCATTAGCATAACTCACTCTGAGTTGCCCACATTTTCAGTTATGTTTTTCTTGCAATGCTCTCTTTAAAAATAAAAAAGAAAAGACAAATTTGCATCATTAAAATCAAGGGCATTCCTGGGCAGATGCTTCAGCTCTGGACAGTGGCTTCCACCAGGGAAGGCAGGGGATGCAGCTGGGAGTCACATCAGTGCTGCCGGGCCCGGGGTCGAGCCGCTCCCCACCTGCTGAAACACCCTCTCCTGCCCCTCCGGGTGCTGGGGCTGCGCACACCCCGCCAACCTTACCCCAGGAGGAGCCTGTCCCACGGCCAGGAATCACCTTCCGTGTCTGCTAACGTCCTCCAGTCTCCGTCCGTCGGTGACAGTGGGGACAAGGATGGCTGAGCACGGAGGGGTGTGCGGGGAGCCCTGCCCAGCCCCGTCCCTGGCAGGGGCACACGTGTGGGGCACACGTGTGGGGCACACTCTATACACAGCTGATGGAAGGTGTGTCTGTACTTCCACAACTCTTCCCGTACAGGAACAGCTCTTTAAAAGCTGTTTCAGAAGCCACTCAATTGTGAACCTGCTTTGCAGTTTTAGATAATTAATCCTCAAAAACAACCCAGGGTCCTCTGGGAGTCCTGTGTCTGTCGTCATGACACCTGCTGCAAGAGGCCCTGCTGCTCATGGCACACATGCTGAGCATGGGAAAGACAGTGTGGAAGCCTTATGGAAACAGGGAAATGAGCACTGTCAGATTTCTGACTGCACAGAGAGGAGGAAGGGGCTGTTGGGTCATTAGCAGAAAGGCCTGGTTCTGTATGAATCTAAAATATGCTGGACAAATAAGACATTTTTAGCCAAGCTTTCCCATGTGCTGCTGGTATTCCTCAGCAGGGTCTGCTCTCCAGCAGCCCCTCACACCCAGTGCCAGGGCTCTGCGAACCGTGGCAAGGGGGGATGTGGGAGTGCCCTGAGACAGGGTGGTGGGATCACGCCAGGAAAGGGACACCTTGGTTGCATCAGGACTTGACTGTGGCAGGCACGGTGCAGTCAACTGCGTCTTCTCCACTTAATTAGTAATTCAAGAAAAGTCTTGGTAATGGAGATGGTTGGGGAAGGGTAGATGAGCAGCATCTACAGATGAGTCACTGATTGCTCCTGCTGAAGAGATGAGAAATCACTCAGAAGGTTTCTGCCATAAGAACTGAGGATGAAATTGCAGCTCCAGTTACTGACCTGAAACTGAGGTGGGATCTGCACAGCTCCCAGGCGAGGGACAGGAGGGAGCAGCACTGCAGAGGGACAGACTGGCACTGAGATCACAGCAAGGTGAACCTGAGTGCACCAGCAACTGTCCCTTCTTGTGCTTTACTCCCACGGTGTGAGGGGCTTGGAAATGAGCAGTGAAGGGCTTGGAAAAGAGCTGTGTTCAGCAAAGAGCCCTGCCAGGTGTTTGCCTAGCAGGCAAACTACACTGGTCCTCTGGAGACAGCCTTGGGCTTGGGTTGAAGTAGAGTATCCCAGCTCATATAAAAACCATTAAAACCCTCTTTCTCAGTTTAATTTATGTCTCTTGGGAAGTAAAACAGGAGGGGATGGATAGTTTGGACTAACAAAGCTGCTCTTATTATCAGAATTAAAATATCTGAGCAAAAATCTGTTTCAGTGGAGTTTGGGTTTACTGTGGGCCCAGGTGGGGTATAAAGGTTTCTTCCAAGAAGTCCCATCTTTGTCACACCCACTGTTGATGTAACCTGATTTCTCAGATCTCACCTGCAAGCAACAAACAATGCCAGAAATGAAAGGGGATCTAATTTTTACCCAAAAGTTGTGGTGACCTGCAGACTGTTAGAAGCTAATTGCCTCATCCAGTGTTCAGAGAAAAAGTGAGTTCTAGCAAATAACTCAGCGTGCTGTTACTCCCCAAACTGCCTGGACGTGCTGACTCCTGATTTGGATAAGCCCCTCTCCTCTGGCCGTGCTCTCTGGAGAAGCAGCTTCTCCGTGGATCTGATCAAACAGATCAGTTTGGGGAGGGGGCAGCAGCTGAAGGGGAGGAGCTGGGCGTGCACATGGGTGCGGGGTATGTGTTTGGGGTGGGGAGCTGGGCTCTTGGGATGCCTTGGCGTGGTGGTTAATGTGGCATCGGGGCGTTGGCAGCGCCATGCTCTGCCTTGTTTGGTGTACGAGCTGCGTGATTGAAGCCAGAATTCCACGAGCACTGCAGCAGCCGGTCTCAGTCGCCTTCTCTCCCGAGGCTGTGCTGTCACTGTGCCTGTACTTTGTCACACACTGTCACACCCTGCACCAGTGGGCAGTGTCAGGAGGGGCACCCAGCATGGCCAGGGCCAGGTTTGGCTCAGCTGTTGCTCACCTGCTTGCTGCTCAGAGCTTGGCTTGTCTATCACTGCAGTTTTGGGTTTGCCATGACCGTGCTCCCTGGAGCTTGTCCTGACCACGTTTGCTGACCCTTGCCTTGTTCTCTCCCTGTCTTACGGCACAGGTTGGAGACCGGCCGCGACCATGTCCTGCCCATTGACTATTACTTCCCACCTCAGAAGACGTGCCTCATCTGTGGAGATGAAGCGTCCGGGTGCCATTACGGAGCCCTCACCTGTGGGAGCTGCAAGGTCTTCTTCAAACGGGCAGCTGAAGGTAACGGGGACAGAGAGGAGGGAAGGTCTCTGCCACACTGTGGTGGGGTTCTGAGATCTCTTAAACAAGGAAAGGAGAAGAATGAAGGATAAATTTCTCTGTCCTGTGTTTATCATTACAGATTGCTCTCAAAAAGTAGCCACACCAGTTTGCCAAAATACAATTATTTTCAGTGGCATTGAGCAACCTGGTCTCATGGAAGGTGTCCCTGCCCATGGCATGGGTGTGGAACAAGATGGTTTTTAAGGTGCCTTCCAACCCAAACCCTTCTGTGATTCCATGATTACCTTAATGACCTGGTGAGACCCTAGAGCAGTCAGTTCCTGCTTCTCTTCTTGACCAGAGTTCTTTAAGCTCCCATCAGCCTGCCTGCGAACTCAGATGCACAGCTCCAAATTCAGGGGAGGCTTTTCATCTCCTGCGTCCTTTCAGAGGGTCACTCCTGTGACTGCCCATAAAACAGCACAACCATCTGTCCATCAGGAGCCACACTCTGGCCTTGGAGTCCATTATCCTTCTCCCCAGCCCTTAAGAAAGCAACTGCTCCTTCATGTCCAGCTCCGTAGTGCCAGGCTCTCCAGTGATGAGTGTGAGCCCAAATGTTCCCTCTCAAAGCAAGGTCTTTGCACCATCTTTCCTTGGGACTGAACGTGCAGAAGGACCTAGCCCAGCTGTTTCCTTAGGCTGCACCCCATCAGTGTCTGTTTCTACCTGCAGTTCAGCGTCGTGGTGCCTTGGCAGCAGTGAGAGTCTCTTGTGGGAGATTAACTGTCCAGCAATGCAACGTGCCTGTAGTCACTCGTCAGGCTTGTTGTCAGGAGTGATGAACCAGCACCAGCCATCATTTTCCCTCGGTGCTAACATAATTTATGTGGTGCACGGGCACGCTGTTGGCAGCCGGTGTCCGCGGCCGTGGTGTCCCTGCGAGAGGGAGGCCCCGGCTGGCGGCAGAGATGGGGACAGAGCTTCTGTCTCACTGTGACCTTCCCCTGTGCCCATCCTCTCTCCTCCACTAGCAGAGGTCCCATGCTAGGGGTGCTCACCTGCTGTTGTCAGAATGCTGCTTCTAGAGCAATCGTTATTATCCTGCCTCTTTTTGGAGTTGTGTTTCCCTTGTTCCTCTGTGCCAGGAGCCTGCTTGCCAGTGGTGGGTTCAGGGAAGAATAGCAGCTATGCCACAGGGGACATCAGTGTCCTGTTGCCAAAAAGGGCAGTCAAATAATAGTTAATAAATATCATATATTTCTTCCAAGTAAATCATTTGCAGATTTCTCTCTGCTGCACACCAGCTCTGTGTCAGGCCAAGTGGGTTGGCTTGTGCAGCCAGAGTAAATAACAGATGCTTGTTTAAGTCAGCAAGTTATTGTTGATTTATAGTAAGTGGAGTCTTGGCTCTCAGTCAGATAAACTGCTGCTGGAATGTCTGTGTCTGTGGGTGGGTGTGGGAGCCGTGCTCCCCCCAGCCCGGGCTGGGCTCTGTCCGGTGGGTGACGGGGGCTGGAGGTGCCCACGGGCAGAGGGGCAGCCCGGGCTGCTCGCGCTGCTCCGAGACACGTGCTGTGGAGTTGTTCCCTCTCCTGACTGTGCTATATCTTTAATTTTAATGGTAATTATGTCTCTTCCTGGTTCTTCAGCCTCTCAGCGTGTCAGAGGTTTGGGAATGTTTGGTCATGTTGGGATCGGGCGGCCTTTCCCGTGGAGCCACATGTGTGTGCAGGGAGGGACAGGGGAGCCTGCCAAAGTGTGAGGTTTCATCTTATGTTACCCTGAGGTACGTGCATAAGTCTTTATTTTGGGGTAGTGACAATAAATCATGCTCCTTTGTAGGTACTGAATGCAGGGATGGCAGGTGATAAATTTTGTTCTAACTTTTGGTGATTTGCCAAACAGATCTCTTCCTTCTTAAAGTTGAGGAGCAGTACTGAAAGCTGATATTTTAGCACATTCTCATGTTTTAAAGTCCATAAAATGCCCCTCAGAAAACCTTAGGTCACCGTTGGAGACTTCACAACAGCAGATCAAAATGCTTCCCCATGAGAAAAGAAACCTGTTACCTTCCTGGTGCTGGTGTCAAGCTGCAGCCTTCAGCAGAGGGAGCAGCAGAGGGCTGGGACTGGAGCAGCACAAACAGCACCTTGGAGGGGAGGAAAATAGCTGGGCCCATCATTTCTCTTTTATTATATTCTCCTAAGATAACAGTGAACGTATCTGGCAGGGATTCAGGGATATTTAAGGAAGTTTTATAGGCATGCACTGGCTTCTAAGGGGTGAGAAAGGGAAAAGATTTTTTTTTAAATTGTTATGACACTGGTTCCTCTTCCCTTTGGACACACTGAGGGGTCTGCGGGCAGGAGCAGTTTGCCCCTGCTTTGATGAAATACTTGACAGATTTGAGGGTTTTCACAAGCTCAACTTCAGCTGCTTCTCCCAGAAAGATGCTGGAAGAGTTAATAGAAAAGACAGGAATGTTCTCCTGGTCTCGTTCGGCCAGCTCTTGTGATTCATGGACTCTCTCGAGATGTGCAGGCTGTGTCTAGGCCAGCGCTGAAGCACAAACTGCAGGTTCCCCACTCCAGTGAGGATGGCCTCGCCTGTGGGATCACCACCCTCGTTTTGTGACCAAGGCCAGCCTTGGGCTCTCCCTTGCAGTCGCCTGCCTGGGGGTCCCAGCAGGGAGTGTCCGGGGGCCGGGTGGCTGCCCACAAAGGAGGGCTCCTCCTCATTTCATGAGCAAAAAGCACATCCACCTCAGCCCAGATGTTGTTTTTCTCTGCAAAATAGCAGGACACCTCTCGGCATGGTTAGGCTGGCTGGGGTGGGTTGAAGACATCAGAGTTCAGTCCTCATGAGGCCACCCGTGTCCCTGAAACAGAAAAGTGTTTCAAACAAGGCAGCTTCTGTCTCAGTTAGCAGCCCAGGGGTTCCTGCTGTCCCATCCTGTCCAGGAGGGCGATCATCGTGTCCCTGCACATATCCTGGAGAGAAGCAGACCTTCCTTGTCCCTCTGAGGTTGTTGAGAGCTGGTGGCCACCTTGGCCAGCCCAGAGCTGCCTCTCTGAAGTGTTTCTGGCAGTGCAGGACTGGGATGCTTTGGGCTGTATTCCTGATGGGGCTGCCTTTAAATAGCAGGGAGCTAAATGAAAAAAATAACACAGTATTTGGCAATTTTCCTAGCAGTCACCCAGCCAGGCTGCTGTGCAGGCTGCTCTGATTGCCTCCATCATTATCCATATGGATTAGTGTTCTATGTTCCGACCTGCTGAGGATTAGGCTTGCACCGGAGAGATGTCTCTGGGCCAACTCAACAGTTTCTTGCCAGATTTCAAGATGACACCAAGTTAAAGTGAACGTTTGCAAAGAACCTCGCCGTGTTATCAAGTGCTTTCTCCTCCTTCCCAGGCTGATCTGACATGCAAAGAAATTGTCTGCAGAATATTCAGTGGTGCTGCAGCACCACGATGCACCAGTGGTGGGTTTCTCATGACTGTTTGGGTGCTATTTGCCTTAAAAAACTATGGATAGAGCAAAAAGTGGGATGACCGGAGCTGAGAAAGCTCTGGGTGCTTTCCCTATGCCCACTGTGTCCATCTGGTAAATACAGAGGCCTATTCAGAAAATGACTTTGCAAAGGTAATTCATCAGCAGCGGCTCCCAGGAGCCTCGTGGCTGAGCCCTCTGGAGTTTTAGCAGGGGCATCACATGGGAAGTGGTGCCAGCACCAAACCCACAGGCTCATTCTGGGCATGGCCCTGCTGGTGACAGCCCCAAGGACCAGAGGCTCCCCAGGAGAGTGCTGGAGCCTCCGTGGTTACACGAGACCTGGGGGATTCGCTTTCACAGAAAGCTTGGCCTTATCCCCCAGCTGGTAGAATTCAGTTTATGCCTTGAAATACGAGGATCTCTCTTTTCCAAAAGGCATTACTGGGTTTTCGCATCTATAGCTGTAAATCTTTCTCCAAATGTTTGCACAGATTACTTTGCTGTCTGGAAGAGAAAGTTAGTCTGGGCACAACAGCTCGTGTGGCAACAGGCTGTTAGTTAGATAATTCCTCTGGATTGAGCAACTCACCTCCATAAATCATTATTTTTAGCTGGGGCTGGAGAGCAGCTCTTCCCCTTGGCTCCCCGTGTGTGCTGTGGTCCCAGGAGATGAGCGGGACAGCTCGGAGGGGGCGGAAGCGCCTTCCTGCCCGGTGTGAGGTGGCACGGGAGGGGGCACTGGCACCGCAGCGTGTTCACGGTGGGGGCTGCTGCACAGATGCTCTCCTGAGGTGCCTGTGGTGCCCTCGAAAGCAGAGGGTGCTGGGTGCGACTTCCCTCCTCAGCTGTGTATGTGTCAAACAGGACCTGGCAGCAGGGGAGGAGCAGGGGCTTCTCTGGGTGACATCTGCAGTGTCCTCAGCTGGGCAGGCTCTGTGAGGAAGGACAGAGCTTCACTGAGGCTGCGTCACGGGCCTTGCAAAGTGCGAGACCTCTGGGGAACACCAGAGAGTGGGTGTAAGGTTTGGACCTGTATGTACAGGTTGGAAAGCAAGAGCCTCTGCCTTGGGGTGAGACGAGAAAACATCTCTGTTGTTTGCAGGGGAGAAAAGGAGAACAGAAAAGTAGTTTCAGTGTTAGACTCAAGAGAAAGAAAACCAGTGCCTTTATCTTTAAATAAAGAACAGCTGATTGCAAAAGTCTCACCTTGCTCTGAAATGGAGAGCGTGAATTAGAAACAGGTCTCTGTGTGTGAGAAGTTACTTCAGACAGAAAGAACTCATCCATGCCCCAGCCACCCTTCCCAGTTCTCTGGGCTTTTAGAGCCGGTGGCTCCTTCCCTGGTGGTGACAAGGGGAATCTCTGCATCCCTAGGAATTAGGGCGAGGTGAGCGAGCAGCTCATTCTCACGCCGAGCAGCAGCAGCAGCAGCACGACCAGACGTGGCTATTTGGTTCTCTTTCTGTTACTGGAGAACAGCACAGAGCAAGCAGGGCTCGCTTATGCAAGCCCAGGCAACAGAGAACAGGGTCCTGCCCCAAAGAGCTGTCCATGAACCATGAAGTTGCCCCGGCCACCTCAGCAGTGTCACCGTACCGTGACTGTGGGGACAGTTGTTGGCTGCAGCTCAAGGCCGTGCTGCTCCGAGCCCGTGCCGGGGGGCTCGGCCGTGCTGCAGGCTCCCCCGACGTGCCCTCTGTGTCCCCCGGGGCACTGCGCCTGCTCCCGGCTCGTGGGAGAGGCTCCCTCTCCGCGCCCCTTCCCAGCGGTTCTGGAGCGGGCAGATGCTGCTGAGGAGCAGATGGGAAACAGCGCAGTGCCCTCATTGAGCAAGGCTGGGGCCCCGCTGCCAACCCCCATCTGTGCCCCTGCTCCCCTCCCGTGGGGCCGGCGGAGACCGAGCAGAGGGGGACGATCCCTGTTGGGATGCTGCCCGTGTCCCGGGTTGCGGAGGGGACTGGGCCTGGTGGGTGCTGCTCCCGACACAGGGGAGTTCCAAGGAGCTGGGCTTAATCCTGGAGCATCCTCGGGGGCCTTGGACAGCCAAACCTCCTGCTAGCTCTCCATTCCCCAGAAAGCAGGGCACCCAGTCCCGATCAATGTGAGCACTTAGAGAGGCTGAGTGAAGGGAGGAGTGTAGCCTCAATGCTCAGTGCCCCTGGCACAAAAATAACTCCAAGTAACCCAGTTTCAGATGAAGTTGTTTATTACTTATCCTCCTCCTCAATGAACTGCTGAAAGAGAGGATGGCGCTTGTGTTCCTTGGGATTTAGGTGTCATCAAGGCTTGCCTGATTGTCCTTCTCATGGGAAATGAGCCAGGGAGAGAGTGAGAAGAGCTGCTCTGAGGACAGCGTTAAAAGGATTTAACAGGTGTGAGGTGTGGTGGGTAATGCAGGTGATGGCTGCGGCACAGGGCTGGGTGAAGATCTGCTGTGAAGGGGATGGTTCTGAGAAGGTCAAACGTGGGGCGTTTGTGCAGCCCTTGGGTGCTGTGAGCGGAGCGGGCGCTGTGCCCCTGCGAGGGTGGCAGTGAGGGTGGCAGGGGGGTGGCAGTGAGGGTGGCAGGGGGGTGGCAGTGAGAGTGGCAGGGGGGTGGCAGCAGGGGTGACAGCAGGGGTGGCAGCGGGCAGCTGGTCCTGCCAAAACCACGCCCAGGCAGGAGTGGGGGGACCCGGAAGGGCACCAGGAAAGCCACAGGCAGTGCCAGCAGGGGCAGCAGTGCAGGAGGTGTCTGTGGGAGGTGGGGGTAGTTAAATCTGTGCACCAAAATTGGTGCATCTAATGTCAGAATTGGTACATTAAGGGGTTGGATCCAGCCTCATCCTGTTAATAGATTTCTGATGACTCCAAAGGGCTATTCCTATAGGAAAGCAGAAAGCAAACCCTTGCAGGATGATAAATAAGGGCCATGGGTTGGTTTCCCATGCAAGCTGCCCATGAGTCTATGAGCTGCACCTTTCTGTTATGTGCTGAGCCCAGGTCGGTTTGGAACAGTCTGAAGAACATCAGATAAATCCTGATCCAGTAAATGTGTTTAGACTTGACAAGAAAAGTGATGAGTCAGGAAGGAAAATTCATTCTTGGCTTGTCTAGCAAATGGGGCAGTGAAAAGAAGAGCTACAGCCTGGAGCTGCACAGGCTGCTCTCTGAGCGAGTGGAGGGTGAGTCTGAGGTATGGGTTAGGCTGACCATAAGTAGCTTCTGAATTTGTGCAAGCCCCCAAAACTGGTGGCTGCACAAGGATCCCCGTACAGGGGGTCGCTGGTCCTGGTTCCCTCCCAGCTGACTGCGGGAACAGCCCAGGGGACAGGGTGGCATCAGACCCACCTGTGCAGCAGCAGCTCCCGAACCCAGTGTCTGCAACCTGGAGACCCAACTGGTATTAATGGGTAGCACAAAAAGTAATTCAGCCCCGAAAAGGTCTGTTACAGAGTCGTGGTTATAAAGGGAGTCTGGGGTAGGTGAGTGTCGTGGCAGAAGGATCCAACTGTGGGGTTTGGTGCTCTGGGAGAAAACCACTGAAAGCCAGGCAATAGATGGATGACATTTAAAAAATGAGAACTAACTCTCCATATTTCACTACTTTTTAATTGCTCTTTATTGTCTGCTTCTGCTGTGCTGCACAGTGCAGAGTGCCTGGGTTTCCAGTCTCCAAGGACTTTTCTCCCTGGAGATCTTGGTCTAAAAACCTCTGCCATGCATGGGTGAAGGGCAGGAGTGCTGGGATGTGGTGGAACAGCAGCGACCCAGCTGTGTTTTGGGGATTCAGCACTCATGCAACGTGTGTACATCTGTCCATGAACGGCTCCTGCAGCACCAGAGGCAGGACTCTGCTGTTTTCCCAAAAAATGCCCACTTCTGACATAAGTCTTCTCCTGGGGAATGCACTGGGAAACCAGCACTGATATGGTCATCTCTTCTCCTCTTCCTTCTCCTGTCGCCCTCTCCTCGTCCTTCTCCTGTCCTGTCCTGTCCTCTCCTCTCCCTGGTGATACCAAAGCTGCCCAAGCTCACTCCTCCCGTTGGTACCCAGCACCCACAGTCCGTTTCTCTGGCGTTTTAGGTAAACAGAAGTACCTCTGTGCCAGCCGGAATGACTGCACCATCGACAAGTTCCGAAGGAAAAACTGCCCGTCCTGCCGACTGCGGAAGTGCTACGAGGCCGGGATGACGCTCGGAGGTACGGCCGGAGTCCCCTCCCGGGTCCCTGCATGTCCCCTGGTGCATGAACAGTCGGAAAGTGGCTGGAAAATGAGGCTGATGGAGTGTGATGAAACACTAGGAAACATTTGCAGGGTTCTAATACCAAAACTGAATTTCCATAACTTTTGTTTGAACTATGTGTTTGAAACATACTTTTCCCCAATTTCAAACCTTGTTAATCTAAAATAATGTAAACAGCAGGGTGAGTTGGTTCTGGCTGCTGGAGCCTCAAAGCAGAGCACTCCTCTCTTTTGATGGGATTATTCCCCAAGGCAGAAAGGGGCAATTTCTTGGTGAAATTACAACCTCAGTGCTTTCCTGTGCTGGATGGAAGCTGTGCCTGCGTCCCTGGTAAAGATCCCTGTTACAATTTATCTCTGTTTTCAAACCTGTAGCCCTACCAAAATTGACAGAGTGCCCACATCCAAAATCTAAGATTCTCTGCTCAAAATCTGTAAGCTACAGTGTTGATCACTGGGTGTCTCCTTGTTGAGTTCATTTGATGAAATCCTTCCCTGTGAGGGAGGTGAGGCCCTGGCACAGGGTGCCCAGAGAAGCTGTGGCTGCCCCTGGATCCCTAGAAGTGTCCAAGGCCAGGTTGGGCAGGTTTGGAGCACCCTGGGATAATGGCAGGGCGTGGAACAGGGTGGTCTTTAAGGCTTCTTCCAATCCAAACCATCCTGGAATTCTGTGATGTTAGAGTGAGGAGGAAAATACCCTGGAAAAGGGGGCCTATGGACCTGCCCTCTGCTGGGAAGCCCTGGATTGAGGAGAGGAGCCCCAGTAGCACCGGGCACAGCGTAAGGGGACAGGGGGAGCCCAGGCTGGCTGGGTGTGCCAGCATTTTGGGTTAAATCCTGATCCCACTGCTGGGATGGGCTGAGCCTCCAGAGCTGCTGGGCTGCCACAACGCTGCCTTGAAGGACTTGTTACTGAAGTGGTTCTGATTTGTGGCTCACCGAGGAGCCGGAGGGTTTAGTTTTGTTACTCACCAAAGGTCTCAAAAGGCAATGCAGTCCTAACCCCCTTTTTTTAGCTTATTTTGAAGTGTTTTTTCTGGTGAAGTTTCCTTAAGAAGGAGAAGACATACATCAGTGTAACCTCCTCCTGCAGGACACCCTGACAAAATTAATGCTAATACGGATACCCCTCTCCCTTCTTTTTTCTTCAGCTCTTTGGGTCACCCTGACCTGTTCTGCCTGGTCTGTTTTACATTTGCTTTGGATGTCGGTATAAAGGCAATTGTTACAAACAGGCAGGCTCGTGGTTGCCCACAGTAACTTCTCCCACAGCAGAAGCAGAGCATTTGAAATCCCTTCCAAGTTCCAACCAGTTGTTTTAACTGGTGGTTAATTACAGTCACTGGTGGGGTACATCCCGGCAGGCCTGTGGCTCTCATGGAGGGGGAGGAGGAGGAGGAGGAGGAGGAGGAGGAGGAGGAGGAGAAGGAGGAGGAGGAGGTGACACACTGAATGCC
Source organism: Atrichornis clamosus (assembly GCA_013400975.1). Lineage (NCBI taxonomy): Eukaryota > Metazoa > Chordata > Aves > Passeriformes > Menuridae > Atrichornis > Atrichornis clamosus. The sequence goes on from WBMZ01013834.1 coordinate 28,082, forward strand.
TTCTGCAGGCTCTGCTCTGGAACAGGATGGCAATGTGTTGAAGCACTTCAGTATTGATTGAGATCACTGTGACCTGCAAGCTGGTATCCACTAAACAGGATCTTGTCTCCTTGTCGACACTCTAGAGAGGGAAAAGAAAAGAAAAAACCAAAAAAGAGAAAAAAGGGTGATAATGCCGTCTTTGTGTGTTGGGTCCTGCTGGTGTGCTGGCCTGTGCCCCCCGTCCCACTGCACCTGTGCCTGCTGCCAGGGAAGGTGCTGCAGGGATCCTGCCAGCCCTGTGCCCGGGAATTGTCCTGGTACGGGCATGGCTGCAGGGATCCTGCCAGCCCTGTGCCCGGGAATTGTCCTGGTACGGGCACGGCTGCAGGGATCCTGCCAGCCCCGTGCCCGGGGAGCGTGTGAGGTGCCAGGGACTGCTCCTGTGGAGAGCCCCAGGCGCCGGTGCCCGCAGCCAGAGCTGGCAGCCACCTGTGCTGCAGGACATCAGGGCACTTCCAGCCTGGCTGCTGCACCCATGTGGGTCCTGGCTTGGAGCAAAACCCCCCAAACACGTGAAGTTCCATTCATTTTGTTGATGGAGATGGAAATCTCCTGTAATAACAGCCAAGAGCTTGTGAAAGCCTAGGCTGAGGCATGGCTGTCTTTAGTCCTAACTCAGGTCCAGCTGCTGGGGGCAGAGCAGAGCTCACGTCTCACATACACAGTGGGTGTTGATGTGAGCAGTTCCAGCCAGGGGGAATCTGACACCATTTTTGCAGAACCACTGCAGTAGTTGCAATCAGTGTTCTGTTGAATGTACCTTATTTTTCATGTTGTCTGTCCTTGACTTACAGCAATTGGATCTTTATTACAACTTTGTTTGCTTGATTAAAAAGCCTACTTTTATTGAATTTCTGTCCCAACACTGGGTGTTTGTCAGCTGTGACTCAATAACCCTTTTGCCTCCTACACAGCCACCCAGGTGACATTCCTTACCTCCTTGTTCCAAGGCATGTTGTCAAGTCTTTAGCGTTCTCACTGCTTGTTCAGTTTGCCAGCACCTATCAGCACTTGCCTGCAGACCTCAGTCCCTCTGTTCACTCATCAGTCCTTCATGTTCATCCCTATTTTCCCATCCACATATTGCCATATAGACTGGTTGAGTTAAAATGGTTAAGTCTGGTTTTGGGATGAATGTAGTCATTCACTAGCAAAGGGCCACGAGCCACCCTCATAGGAAACAAACCTGTCTAATGTTGTTTCAACACTTATAATTGCCTTTGAGATGTATCACTAGGGGGGTTGCAATCATTCAGAAGTACTGTCTAATATCATTCAAGTTCTTTTCATTCATGTGGACCTGGCTGACTCAGGTCTCTTAAATGTGTCTGCTACAACCAATAATGTTATAATTATCAACTAAAATTATTGTGCCAGACAAGACTGATAGCTTGACAGGCTCAGGTTTTGACAAGCCATGTGCTAAAGCTCATAAAAACTGCAAAGGGCAGCAGGATATAAATCAAGTCCTGCTCAGCTCCTCAGTGTCCCGCTGGCAGCTGAGCTCCATGTATGCTGCCAGGGGCTGCAGGATCTCTCCAGGGCTAAAGCAGCTTCTTCCAGGTCCCAGTAACTTCCCCAAGTCCTGGCACTCAGGAAAATTGGTGCTGCAGCCCAGAGTGCTCCTTCCTCAGGGCTTCAGAAGCACACGTGAGGGAGATGCTAGTAATGTGCATCACTTTGGCCTTCGCTCTGGGTGTGCTCCCCGGGGTTCTTGCACTGCTGACGTTTATTGTCACACCATATAATTGTGTCCTTTAAGCTTTTTTCCAAATCCACCTGGTACTTCCCCAGAGACCCCCAAGCCAGCTCACGGGGCTCGGGGAGTGCTGTGCTGCAGCTGCACCTCGAGGCTGCCCGAGCCCCTTGTCCCTGCTGACAGCCAAACAGGAACATCCCAGTAGCAGTCACATGTCCTAGGGTTCCTCCCTCCTTGGTTTGAAGAAGTGCAATGTAGATTTCTGCCCATCCTAGCCCATCGTAGAATAGAAACATTACAGATGTCTTTAATTCCTATTCTAAATTTTTTTTTTTTATGTTCCCAGTACCTGCTGAGTAGCAGCCACCACCACAGAGGGGTTTGGCACAGGTCACTGAGTATACGCCAGTCTTTACCGCTGAAGGTCTTCTCCACCTGGTAATGTCAGTATTTCACTGACCTGTGGGACAACTGCTCCTGCATTGCACAAACCCAAGGCTCCCCTGATAGTGCAGTTATCACCCACTGGCACGAAGGGGTCTGGTTAGTGGCTGCAGTCTCAGAGCCAGCACAGTAGGTCCTGGCTCTCTTCTCAATCCAGTCGTGATCTTTTAATAGCAGATAATTAAATAGTAAGGAAAAAACCCAAAACATTTAAACCAAATCATGTTTATGTTATGTACATGTGGGTTTGTCTCCATTCACACACAGGACCCAGGGCACTCATTATTTCTAAATCCAAACTCTGTCACAGGCTGCCCAAGGCAGTGGTGGAGTCACCATCCCTGGGGGGATTTAACAGATGTGTGGATGTGGCACCTGGGGATACGGGTGAGTGGTGGCCTTGACAGTGCCGTGACTGCTGGAGGCGAGGGAGAGGAGGCCCTACCAAATGAGTGGCTGATGGCCTGAGGCCATCGTGCTGTGCTGCAGCCCTGTTTTCCTCTTGGTCTCCTTTATTTTTACTAATCCTTTCTCCTCCTTTTTTACGGAGAAGCCTATCTTCATTGCCTGCATAGCAGATCATCCAGAGTGCAATGCTTAAAGATCTACGTTTGGAGTTAATTTACAGAGCTGCACTTTGGCTTGACATTTTTATGTTTCGCTGCTTATTTTTCTAATTACAGCTGAAAGGAAACTCGAGATAAGTATCATGTAATGAAGGAGCCAAAACCCCAAGGACAGCTGATTTGATGTTGCATTCCCTGCTTGAAGGAAGCCATGGGCTTTTGTTCTCTAATTAGTGGGGCTTCGGAGTCGGTGAGGGGTGGCAGTAGCAGCCCACCTGTGCTGAGCACCGTCACGCTGGTATCACTGAGGGGAACACGGACTCTCTGGAGTGCTGGTGTGCCTTGCAGGCCAGCAGCTGTGGTTAAGAGCCAGGTGTGTGTGGGAAGCACTTTTTCACATTGACAGGGGCACAGTCGCCGGCCACTGCAGTCCCCCGCAACCTGCCCGCGCTGCTGACGGCGCTGGGGAAGCTGCACAGCAGGTGAGGCCACCCAGCTCGGGTCTGCTCCCCCTGGGTGGGCTGGCTGGGACACGCCAGGGAAACAGCCCTGGAACCACCTGCTGGCTTCTGAAATGTGTTTTCCATCATATATGTGCAGAGTGTGTGGGAGAGCCTGGCTATGGGGCAGCAGGCATTGCAGGGAGAAGGCTTTTATCTCAGTTGCATCCTGCTTCTGCTCTGGCCTGGGATGGAACAATCTCACTTGGGTATCCAAGTGCAATGGCTTTTTTCCCTGGAACATGACACGTACAGAGTTTATCTTCTTGTGTTGCCCCTCTTCTTAATTGTGTGTAAGCAGTTGTTAGAGTGGAGTCACCTCTACTCTCTCTTCCCTGGATGTTCCTCTCTGTTTCTAAGTGAGAGGTAGAGACGAGTCGTGGCTGAGGATGTAAGTGGTGGTGCTTTTCCTTGTCAGATAAACAAGGAAATGGATTTTGTTACACAGTGTGTTCCCCTCTCATCGTTAGGTGAGGGCTGAAATGCCAGGGCAGTTCTTGGGTAGCGTCCACTGAGGGAGGAGCTGCTGCTGGTCATCATTTTTCTTCTCCCTGTAACTACAAAAGATGGAGCCAAGAAGCCTTGACTTTTTTTTTTTAATTTTCAAGTTTTACACTAAACCATGTCCTTCCCACAGCCCGCAAGCTGAAGAAACTGGGTAACCTGAAGGCACAGGACGACGTGGAGGCAGCCAGCTCATCCAGCCCCACGGAGGAGCAAGCTCCCAAGCTGGTGATGACGCGCATCGATGGCTACGAATGCCAGCCCATCTTCCTCAACGTCCTGGAGGCCATCGAGCCCGGCGTGGTGTGTGCTGGCCATGACAACAGCCAGCCAGACTCCTTCTCCAACCTGCTGACCAGCCTGAATGAACTTGGGGAGCGGCAGCTGGTCTATGTGGTCAAATGGGCAAAGGCCCTGCCAGGTGAGAAGGAAAGCAAACAAATCCCCTCCTTCCCGGTTCCAAAGGCCCATCTGCACTGCTGGGGGCAGGTGTGAAGGGGGTGGCCAGCAGCCCATGTCCCATCACACAGCTCCTGGGGGACCATCTCCATGGGCACTGTGCGTGTCCCCTCCCTGGGAAGCAGCCTGTAGCAGCGTCAGGCTTGTCTCTAGAGGGGCTGGAGGTGGGAGAGGGAGCTGGGGCTGATGGACTATGTTGGAACTTAGGCTTTGGGGTCAGACAACCCCTGGCCAGCGACACCGTGTGGGCACGGGGCACTTCCCCCGTGGGGAGGCTGCTGCCGGTCGGGGCTCAGGGTCCTGCTCTTCTCCCCCTCTCTCCACGGGGGTTCTGCTGCACTTCCAGGCCATGTCTGCCAACCCTGCAGAACTGCCCGCTAGACAAAGATTAGCCCTGTCCCAGAAGTGATGAAAAGGGTAAATTCCAACATGGCAGGAGAGCAATACAGAATCCCAAAGGGCTCTTTCCTGGCAGTCACTCGGGTTGCCCATGTGACAGCCTGGGATATATTTATGATGCCTTCAGAGAGGTAATACAGGCCAGGAATTTTCCAGATGCTGGTCAGCAGGTGCAGTAAGTGGAGTATCCTGGTGACAGATGTGTTTATTGAGCTGGGTCTGCAAGGGGTCACTGGTTGGTGACATGCTGCCTGTTCCATGTCGTAATCTGCAACTGAGTGAGTGGGATTGCAGAGGGCTGAGCTCACTCTGGGTGCAGCAGGACCCAGCTCACCTCCCAGCATCCCGGAGACTGGGGCATGGGGCCAGTTCCCGCTGCCTTCCCCATTCTGGCCCCACTCCTCACGTGTGTGGGGTGATACAGCCAAAGGAGGAGACTGAGGCACAGTAAGTGTCCCACTCTGTGCTAGACCCTGGTGATGAACTGTGCTCAGGTGTCTGATGTTCCCAGGAATTTAGCAGCCCCCAGGGGGCTACTGATCTGAATACCCTTAAATGCAGAATAGCCCATTCTGTTTCTGATATTCTTGAGTCACTTGTAAAGCCAAGGACAAATCCTGCTTTCCCTTTGGCTTATCTACACCAGACATCAAGATCAAACACAGAGACACCACCAAATCCACCCGGCATCCAGGGCTGAGGCTGCACCACTGCAGTAGTGCTGATGGAAAGGGAGAGTGATTTGGAAAATGTTTTCCATCATAACCACCCCCTTATCAAAGGGTTTTACGCCCATCGTGCCGGGGTGGCATCTGGGCAGGATTCATTCTCATGCTTGTTTGCCTTTGAGAGCTCTCCAAGCCACAGAGATCCTGGCCTCAATGGATTGTAATTATACACTGGAGCTGTTAAATTGCTTTAATATTTGATTGAAATAATGTATGATTGTCTTGAAACTCAATTATATTTGCCTATTTACAAGTATCTGGAAAAAAGCAGTACTGGAGGTGGGATCCCATGTCCTGGGATTTAAATCTGAGCTGCCATGTGGGAATGCTAATCTGAATTTAGTTGCTATTTTTGTTTCTCTTGCAATGCAGCAGAGGTTTCCATGCTCATTTCCCCAGTCATTAGATCCATGCCGTGTGGATTGGACAGAAACTGGAGCATCAGCAACCATGGCGGGAGGCCTTGGGGTTCCCTGCTGGCTCTGAGCATCCCATTAAAATCCAGCTACTTAAATTTGGTGAAGTCCTAATGGGACTTTCTTCCCTCCTTGTGTCCAAAGTCCCTCTTCTTCCCTTCCAGGGGCAGATTTGTGCTTGGCTATTCCTGACTCCCTGTCAGGGTGGGAGCTCTGTGTCACCGCTGGCATGCATGTGTCCCAGGACATGCTGAGCTTGGGCTGTGGACTGACCACCTTGTCCTAAGAGGAGCGCTGCAGGAGAGCTGGAGTCTGCATGGAAACAGCCCTGGGAACTGCAGGAACCCAATATTAATTCGTAACATTCCTCCCTCATTGTTTATTAGGATTTCGCAATCTGCATGTGGATGACCAGATGTCAATAATCCAGTACTCTTGGATGGGCCTGATGGTGTTTGCTATGGGGTGGAGATCCTTCACCAACGTCAATTCCAGGATGCTTTACTTTGCTCCAGACCTGGTGTTCAATGAGTAAGTGTGGAACAACAACAGCCTAACACTGGGCTTTGGGTCAGCCCAGGAGACAAACCACACCTTGAGCAGTCGCCCAGCCCAGCCCAGCCCAGCCGCTCCCCACTGCCACCGCCTGCGGTGGCCTCCCGGAGCTGTGAGGGCACTGTGATGCCTCTCCTGCTCCTTCTCCCCACTACCCCAGCCTTGCCGTGGGCTGGTGCCCACCAGGGTAGCAGCAGAAGCTGGTGTGGGGTGAAGGGCTGCTCCATACACACCTGCCTTTCTGCTAAGGGGTTTGAATTCCAGTGTCCAGTCCTGTTGGGCAGCTGGAGTGAGCAGAAACAGAGGCAAAGGGTATCGAAGGTGCTGGTGGGCTCTCCATGATGTACCGTCAGCGTAGGGCTGGGGAGGGTTTGCTGGCGCTCGGGTAGAAGAGCCTGAACCCAATGACCAGGCACAGCAGCAGACAAACCCACACCTGCCTGGGAGCTCCACCTCAGCCTCATATCCCTCACAGATAGAAACGTTTGGGGAATCACTGCAGGCGCTCTTCAGACAAGCCCTGCAGGTCCCTGGTGTGTCCAAAGAGGATTACACACAGGCATTTTGGAAAACGTTCCACTCGTGCATGCGGCGTCCCCGGGACGGAGCTCGGGCCCTTGGCAGCGGGGTGTGCCAGGCAGGGCTGCCGTGCCGGGGAGCGTGTCCTCCCTGTCACACACGTGCTCTCTGCCCTCCGTGCCATCCGGACCCGTCTCACCCCGCCAGGTACCGCATGCACAAATCCAGGATGTACAGCCAGTGCATCAGGATGCGGCACCTCTCCCAGGAATTCGGGTGGCTTCAGATCACACCCCAGGAGTTCCTCTGCATGAAGGCTCTCCTCTTCTTCAGTATTAGTAAGTACCTACACCCTTTTCTTCCCAGAGCTCCAGCACCTGCTGCTGTATTGCCCTTTAGGCATCTGGTGCTTTCCCTGTGCCTGGACTTTCACTTCCCAGGGGAAGGCTGGGAGTGTCCCCTCCTTCGCCTTCCTCCTGCTCTCCTGTTGTCACTCTCTGTGTTCCTCTCACTGTTTCCTTCCCATCCCACCCAGTTCCAGTGGATGGCCTGAAGAACCAGAAGCTCTTTGATGAGCTCCGCATGAATTACATTAAGGAACTTGACCGTATCATTGCCTGCAAGAGGAAGAACCCCACCTCCTGCTCCCGGAGGTTTTACCAGCTCACCAAGGTCCTGGATTCCGTGCATCCGGTAAGAGAGGACAGAGAAATGTCCATCTATACACGTAATGTTCATTTATATGTGTAAAAACAACATAAGAAAGAAACTTTTCACAGTGAGAATGATCATTCCCTGGAACAACCTCCCCAGGGTTGGGACAGTCCCCATCATGGGAGGAGTTCAGGTGAAGTTGGGCAGAGCCCTGCATAGTCTCATCCAGGGAAGGTGGGATCTCTGTTCTGTGTCTTCCCAGAGAAAGCAATGCCCAGGGACTTGTTTAACCAGCTCTCTTCCTTCCTCAGATTGCCAAGGACCTGCATCAGTTTACATTTGACCTCCTAATTAAGGCACACATGGTGAGCGTGGACTACCCAGAAATGATGGCTGAGATCATCTCTGTGCAGGTTCCCAAGATCCTGTCTGGAAAAGTCAAGCCTATCTACTTCCACGCACAGTGATCTTTCGGAGGGACCCCCGTGCTGCCACCCCCATTCCAGCCATCTCCTGCCTGTTACTTCTGCACTACTGTCCTGCAGTGCCTTGGGGAATCCCTCTGCAGCGGTGGCTGAGGGGACGGGCAGTGACAGACCTGCTGGGATTCCTGATTTCTATTTTGCTGAGGTACCTCTGAACTGAACCCCTGGCGCCGGCCTCTGCCTGGCTCCAGCTGCTCGCGGTGCTGGACAGGGCCTGGCGGGGCAGCGGCTCCGCCTCTGCGCCTTCTCCTCTGTGTTTGTCACTGTGACTCCAGCGGCCCAGGGGCACGGGAGAGCAGGAGAAGTGCCAGTGATTGGTGGGTCTGGGGTGTTTTTTACAAAAAGAACACGACACAAAGCAGGTTGCAGCTCCACATTTGGGTGTGGGTTACGTTACCAGCCTCCTTCGGGATGCTTTGTTTGCATTATGGTGCTGGGAAGCAGAAGAGTTCAAACATTGCAGAAGAGAAGCAGAGCAGAGCTGGGGGACGAGGTGAATTTGTGGCTGAGGAGTCCTCAAGCCCTGCAGTCACTGTGGGATCTCAGTGACTGCAGGTCAGCTCGACCCTGGGACCTGCCTGCGCTGCTGAGACAAGAGCGAAGGAGCGGACAGGCTGCAGTGGAAGACCTGCCAAGGAAGATGACCCTGGAAATCCCCCAGTGGTGGCTGGCTCCTGTTTTCCACCTGGGATGTTTTCCCTATGGCCTGTCCAACTGGGTCTTGGTCTGCCCCACAGACCCCCGGGCGCTCAGCAGTCACATTCCCATCCTCGCCAGCTGCTGCTCCCTGACAAAGCCAAACCCACCTCCGAAAGTGCCTGATGCCCTCGGACCTCATGCCTGCCTGGCTCCCCTGGGCACCTGCAGCCCCTGCCCTGCCCCTGCAGCCCCTGCCCAGCCCTGCCCCTGCTTGGCTCCCACCGCGGCTCCGCAGACCTGGGATCCCAGCTATGCTCCTTCCCTTCCTTTGTCCCAAACCCCCTGGTTTTTCCCAATGCCAGCAGATGAGTGTCCCGGAGCCAAGACCAAGGCCAGGACCTGCGGGACCTGTGGGGCCACGGGACTCCTCTGTGAATCCCGTCCGTGGGGAGGTGGCTGTGGGAACTGGCTGGTGCTGCCACGGCGCTTCAGGGAGCTGGAAGGGAAGTGCCAAGAGACCCTCTGGGAGTGGCACACGGAGCTCCTGCTAATTGCAGGGGCTGATTGCATCCGGGGGACACCGTCATGCACTCCCTGTCCCACCTGCATGGTCCTGTACACACCACCCACACAGCATCCCACATACACCGCACCCCATACACACCACACACACACAGCATCCCATACACACAGCACCCCATACACACCACACACACACAGCACCCCATACACACAGCACCCCATACACACCACACACACACAGCACCCACACACACAGCACCCCATACACACCACACACACACAGCACCCACACACGCCATCCCACACACAACACCCACACACAGCACCCCACACACAACACCCACACACAACACCCC
>WBMZ01013834.1:37596-50481 GCA_013400975.1 Atrichornis clamosus
CCCACACACAACACCCACACACAACACCCCACACAGCACCCCACACACAACACCCACACACAACACCCACACACAACACCCCACACAGCACCCCACACACCCCATCCCATGTGCATCACCCCACACCCTCTGCCTGTCCCAGCACACACAGTGGCCAGGCCCGTGTGCCCTGTGGTGTTTTAGCTCCCCCGTCCCGCACACCCTGAGCACACCGAACCCACCTGCTCAGACCCGGCCAGGCCTGCAGCACGTGCGGGCTCATGCCAGCGTCACACGTCCCATCGTGGGCTGTGACGCAGCCTGGCACTACCAACCCAGACATCTACAAGGGATCCTTGTGCCAGCACAGGCAAACAGCAAATCCTGCACCCACCCCGGGCACTGAGCCCACCCAGAGCCCTGCGCCCACCCTGTGCCCACCCAGAGCCCTGTGCCCAGCTCTCCAGGCAATGCACTTGTGGTGCAGCTGCTCCTTTGCATACTCAGAGTAAAACAAAGAATTTTCCCAATACTTTCCAACCTTTTGATGGGATTTTCATTATATGAAGGAGTAGAGAAAAAAACCCTGTTGAAGGGGAGGATCTTTCTTTGCAACAGGTTTCCTTCCCCTACTAGATATGGCTCTGATTCCACTCCTCCTCCCGAAATCCCCCCATAGGCAGCAGCAGAACCCATAGATGACCTTTCCAGCTGGCAGCCAGCGGGATGCTGCTCTCAGAGGCTCCCCCATGCCAGAGGGCTGCCAGCATTCTCAGTGCTGGTGTGACCTACAGATAATTGCAAATGCACCAGTAAAAAATTCCTGCTGGTGCATCCCTGGAATATTCGCTGGCCCTTCACATCAGAGCTCAGTGAGCAGATGGGTGGTGATGCCCAATCCCCATTATCAGCTCAGGATGGCTCCGAGCAGTTGGAGCAGCAACCTGGGAGAGCTCTGTGCTTCGCACAGGCTCGTGCCGGTGAGGGTTGGTTGGTTAACGAGCGTGGCAGTGTCCTGCTGGGTGACCAGGCCTGACAGGGCTTGGCCCACACTGCTTGGCTGGTGGAAGCACCGTGTGAAAGAGAAGTGGGTGAGTGGGAGAAGGACACTGCCCGTGAGTGTCACTGTGTGTGAAGCTGCTCTGGCCAGCGAGTGCTGACCGGGGCAGGAGCGCACCCCCAGCACACAACAGAGGGACAGTCAGGGGCACTGAGGTCATGTTCTCTGTCTCTTCAGCATCACAGTGAACTTCTGCAATTTTTTCATTCAAAAGTTGGATTCTCACAATATAATTAGCAGGAGATGTGGGAGCCAGGACTTGCAGTACCTCTGTGTGTATTTGCTGGGGGAATGAATGCTGTTTCTGCGTGGATTTTCATGAACTGCTGCAGGAACTGGGGAAGAAGCGGCTTTAAGAAATACCAAAGTCCAACTTCTGCCATGTATCTATGTGCTTTGTGTTTTCTTCTGCACTTTTTTGTCTACTTTTGCTTTAATAAAGCAAAGAGAATTTCTCTGTGTTCACAGTCCCAAAGAAGCTGTCCCTGAGGCTCCCCTGAGGCTCCAGGCCAAGCCCTGGAGTGGAGGCCTCCTTGGTGTCGCAGCTGGGAGCTGACCACGTCCACATTCCCCTGCGGGGGCTTTGGAGCCGACTAAGTCTGGGTCACCGCTCAGACCACCAGCTCCTGCTCAAGGCAGAAGATGGAGGACAAGGGATACGCACGTTGGCATCTGCCTGGGAGCATTTGTGCGTGGATGGGCACAATTCCGTAACAGAGGGTGTGGGATAAGGGATGCTGCCTTTAGTGAGGGCAGGAGAGACTCTTGCTCACCGCTGTCATGCCAGAAGCAGTGATCCAGTGGTGCAATGGCATGTGGCATCCCCAGGGCAGGGATCACAGACCTGTGCCCACTTTTGCCCACCTGTGCCCACCTGAACCTGACAGAATCCTGCCAGCACCCCCACCTCAGCAGGGAGCTCGGCTTGGCAGGGGCAAGAGCCAGGGCAGCAGCTCTCTGCTCGGAGAGGCTGTGGGTGGGTCTGAGAACCGGCAGCATCCGCGCGCCGCTGCCGTAACGTCCAAGAGGCCCCTCGTGCTCGGCTCAGGGAGTGGTGCTCGGCGAGGCAGGTGAACCTGGGGCAGGCCCTCCCCGCGGTGCCACTCCTTTCTGGGGGCCGTGGGGCCGTCGCTGTGGCCCGTAGGGGACGCTGAGGGTACCCGAGGTGTCCCCTGCCTCCCAGCCAGAGGGAGAGCAGCCGCCCTCGCGGTCACCTCCCATCACAGGCCGGCCCTGCGGTCCCCCTGGATGGATCCCCCTGGTCCCTCCCCTTGCTGAGCTCTTGCCCTGGATGTTTCAATAACATAATGTATGCTAAAAATATCTATATCTATATGAAATAAAGGCATGGCCCATTTTCTATTGCTAAAGATATCTATTTAGTGACATGCTCTAAGAGTCCTCTCTGGTTGCACACTGAGGTCCTGAATGCTGTGCAGGAGATGAGTCAGAATGTGCCAATTTAATGGAGACTTCTCATTTAATTATTTTTCTGGCTGGGTGCTGCCCAGTTTGCAAAGGTCTCCCCTTTGTGGCATGCACGGAGCATACACTGGCATGGGCTGGGGTCAGTATCAGCTTCTCCGGCTTTCCTGTGGCTGCTTCAGGTTAGACAGGGACAGTGTTTGCATTTGGGGCACAACGGAGTGCCCTTTGTTTCTGCCCTCTTTGACTGCACAAAGTGTCCTCGCATGTTCGGGCAGAACCCTGGGATTACAGAGAGGTGTCTGTGTTCTACCTGTTTTCGGAGCCAGGGGTGGCTGTGAGCACTGTGGACGGCCTTGGGCAGGCAGGGTGTTTTTGGGAGCCTCCCGTGCCCTGGCGCCTGCTCCCTGTGCTCATTCCCTTCGGCAGCAGAGGGACCCTGCACTTGTGACTCACAGGGTAAATCTCTGCACCTACATAAACCCTTAGCAAGTGGATTAAAGCTGCTCTCTGTGCCGGGTGTTTGGTGTTCTGTGGCAATTTTATGCTGTTTCCCTTTGTTAACATGTCTCTGTAATAATAAGAGTTCTCTATTTGATATATTTTACTTTCTTTGTAATAAGCCAAAAAGCTCATTGCTGGTGCCTTTTTGCCCGGGGGGCCCTCCCAGCCCACGGCTGTGTTCCTAGGAGTAACAAAGGCCAGTGTCTGCAGTTGCTCCTTCCACCAGAGCTGAGGGAAGCCAATGCCACAGTATTCCCAGAAGAGCCAGCAGCCTTGGAACGGCAGAGAGACTTTGGGGTACGGTGCCAGTTCTTTCCTGGGGCCCGGCTCCAAGGCGAGGCCTGAGTGTGACACTGGGGAGGCCCTGGCCCCGTTCCGGTGGGACGGTGACTCTCGGGCCCCACCCGCCGCGTGACGCGGGTGCAGCGCACGCGGCCCAGTCTGGCCCAGTTTGGGATTGCAGTGTTTTGCCCAAATTATAGCACCTGAGGGCAGATTCTCCCAGAGAAAGAATGAGGTGGATTGCTGCCACAGCTCTTTTTTTAAATTTGGAACCGACTGCACTGGACAAGGAAGAGAGAGCCCCCCACAGTGCTGCGGTGCCTTGGGGGCCGGTCTGTGGTGACAGATGCTGCTGGGGCCAGTGGGACACAGTGCAGGATGCCCTGGAGACAACTGCAACTCTCGAGTCCCCATGTGAGACTGAAGAACATTTATTTGTGTAACCAAAGAGAGGGGCCTGCCTGGCACTCAGGCAAAGACAAACCAATGACACTGTGCTGGCGGTAAATGAAAATTCTCCTTTTTGGCTCTTTCAGCCGTGCCTGGGTCCCGTGCGAGCCCTCAGCCATGCCATGGGGTGGCCCTTCACGCTTGGTGTTCAGCTCTTTTTGTAACCTGAAAATCTGCTGTTGTTCTGAGTCCAATAAATGCAGAATCTGGTTTGCTGGAGCTCTATCCTCTGCCTGCATTTGGCTTTTGTGTTGATTTTGTGCATGAAATCGCTGTGGGTGTGACGGCTGTTGGAGATTGAAGGCGCCAGGAATCAGTGGGTCATTTGCCAGTGGATGAGGCTGTACATTGGGTCATTGTAGGCTTTCTTTCACAGTCAGATTTCACTATTAATCACGTCTGAACTCATAATTCAGTTACACATCAATTGGCTAATCCTTTCATATATTCCTCTTTGGGTCTTTTAAATTGAATTTCATTTGATTAATGTATTTCTCAAAGCAAGGAGCTAATAAAGGCCAGTGTCCTCCTCCTCTTGTCATTGTTTTCGGTATCTTTATGAGCAGTTGTAAATCCATTCTGCTGGAACGTCTTTATAAAATTGACCTATGCTCTCCAAGTAATAAAGAAGACGCTTATCAGCCACTTGTTAATTCAAGGCACAGATGTGAATCCTACCCAGGGCCAAGATTTGATTCACTGAGACAAAGCAAAGAGCTTGGGAAAAAAAAAACCTCATCAGGCCACAAATAGCTGGCAATGCCTGGTGTGTAATTGCACAGCAGCAGTCCACACACCGTGCTCCATGAGCTGAAGCACAGTGTGCCAGGAGAACAAAAACCCTTGGGTTTGTCATCTGTAGGGAATCTGATTCCATCCCTTGCTCCGAGTCACAGTGAAAAATTAATGTGTTATTTTCAAAATTCACCCTTAATGGACACTGAGAAGGCCACAGCTGCTTGGGGCTGTGCTGGTGTCTCAGGTACCTGCCAGCATGTCTGCCCCAGTGTCACCTGTCAAATGGTCACTTGGCCACCAAAGTCCCCAGGGACATTCAGGAGCCACTGGTCCAGTGCGTCATGAGGTGATGGACTTTGTCCCTCAGAGGCTACACATGTCCTGGGCTTACCCTGGCCTCGGTCTCTGCTGGGCCTGAACCCAAACCCAAACTTGAGGAGGAGTGTCTCGGGGAGGACAGAGGGGCCACCAGCTGGGGACTGCCAGGGTCAGAACTGGCTGAAGGGCAAATCCACCTCACTCAACTCCTGCTGCCCTGTTATGCTCCAGCCACGTCTGCTGCACATCCTGCATCCCGCATCCCACATCTTGCATCCCGCATCCCGCATCTCGCATCCTGCATCCTTCCTCACACCGGTCACCAGGACCTACAGGTCACAGGGAAGCTGCTGACCTCCCTGGCCATTCCTAAGCCGCAGGGCCTGGCAGCATGGTGACAGCCACCATGGTGGCTCTGGGGCTGAGCCACACGCCAGAGGGCTCCAGAGCTGCCCTGGGAGATGCCTCTGCTCCCCAGCAGAATGGCACCAAGTTCACTGGAGAAAGTCCAGTTATCATGAAGAAGAAGCCAACTGAAAACATGGAAACATGGTGAAAGCCCCTAAGTGGCCCGATGCTTTAAGGCCATCTATTTGTTCTTGTCCTCATAGCAGAAAGTGGGATATTTTTAAAACAGAAAGAAGTTCTGTTTCCTAAAATGCTGACGAGTTGTGTCAAAGAGTCCTTTCGGCAGCGGCTGCCCTCCCCGGGGGCCTGGGAGCACCAGCACAGTGACCCTGCTGTGCTGGCAGCCAGCCCCGTGTGCCTTCCACGGTGCCAGCGCTGTGCCCGCGCTCCCACAACGAGCCAGTGCAGCCACAGACCTCAGCAGGGTCACACCGACCCGAGTGCCCTGACACGAGGGACATTGGCCACTGCTCGGGTTTGCTCCTTGCCCAAAAGTGCTGCAGCCTCCCCCTGCCAGAGTGGTGGGCAGGCGCCAAGGGGAGGGGAAGCAGGGCCTGGCGTGCCCCGTGTCCTGTCCCACAGGGTGGGCACGGTGGCACCACGTGGTGACCACCGGGAGAGCCTGTGGGGCTGAGACACCGAAGGGAGCTGGAGTGTGCAGGACACACACTGAGGAAGGATGGAGCTGTGGGAGGATGGAGCTCCTGGGGGCTTGCTTCTCTGAGCCTTCACGGGAATGGCCACATTTTATACAGGTTTTCAAGAATCTTCAGAACTTCTGCCTTGCAGGAGCTCTTAAGAGACTTGGACAAAGCACTTCTTACACTTCTGAAAACACAGAAAATGAAAAACATCACGGCCTTTACCGGTTCAAAGCATCTCCTGATTGTTTAAGCCAATCACAGGATTTTTTGGTGGCCCGACCTGATTTACAGCCATGTGTACGGGCCAAGAAACCTGCTCAGGGCTGCCAGGAACCCGCCCAGCACAGGGAGCTGCTCCCAGCTCAGCACATCCAGATGGGGAATTGTGCAGTGGGATGGGTCAGGGAGAACTACAGAACTGAAAACTATGGCTCCAATCCTGCAAGGAGTCCCACGTGGGTGGGTTCCAGCGCCTTCATGGGTCTCTGTGTAGCACATAAATTTCATATGTCAGTGCTCCACTAAGTATATTTCAATTCTAAATTTATCACACAGATGTGTCTGCTGCAGAGCCTTTGGCCTCTTCAAATTCTTCCTCTGGGAAGAACTCACTGGGGCTCAGGCTCAAGCTTTGGAACTGCTTGTTTTGTTATCTTCTCTCTATAAAAACCTGCAAGGTTTTACTTGTGTTGGAAAATAATTTTCTTGCTCAGATTAAATCCAAATGTTTTCTGTCAGAAAGCAAACCAGGCACCTGTGGGTTGTTGGGGCAGTGCCTCAGTGCTCATTCCAGTTCATGATCTCTTAATACAAGGGCTAGTGAGGAAAGAAAGCAGTTTAGTTCCCCAACCGCCGCTGTTCTGAATGCATCCAGCCCTGCAAAAGTTACAGCCCCAGAAGGAAACTTTTCAGAGAAACAAGAAGCCAGCAAAAACGTGCAGAAAACCCCCAGGCTGCCGCTCCAGGAGCATTGTGTCCATGCCCACCCTGGGAGCGCTCGGGCTGCTCGGGCCCGGGGCCAGGGCATGGCACAGGCCTCTCTCTCCGCGCTGGCAAAGCCGGGCTGTGCTGCCCGACAGAGCCCGCGGGCAGGGCCGGGCCCGCACAAAATAATTGCGGGAGGGTCCCGAGAGCAGCGACCAGCCCTGAGCAGGGTGTGGGTGGGAACACCACCGTCCCCGGCTGGGGACCCTCGTGGCTGTCCCTGTGCCCCCAGGAACACCCTCCTGTGTGGTCACCTCCGCCGGGCTTCTCCAGAAATCCAGGCTCCAAAGCTGGCAAGATTCCCATCTCAGAGAGAGAAAGCTGTTCTCTCCTGAGAGAGGGCTTGTGGTTAAAGGAAAGCCACAGGCCTGAAAACACAGGTGCACAATGTCAGAGTTGAGAGGGGTGGGAAAACAGATGTGAGGGGGGTAAAAAAGGGCTGGAGAGATGGAAAGAAGCCGTTGGTGGTCACAGGAAACCCGGAGCCTCATGACCCATGGCACGGGACACTGTCCCAGCACTGTGGCAGCACGGGAATGTTTGGCCTTGGCAGGGCAGCTTCTCCTGTCAGAAAATGCAGAAATGCGGCTTTGGGGATGGCAAACCCAGAGGGGGGCTGTGGCAGAGCCCAGGGCGCTCCCAGTCCCACGGACACAGCCCTGTGCGGCCTCCCTGGGGCGCGGGGCCCGGGCCCCGCAGCGGGACCTGCCCCAGAGGGGCGGCAGTGGGGGCAGCGCTTGGGCCCTGGGTGAAGAGGAACAAAACGCGCTGAGACAGTTCTGTTTCACTTCGTGGAAACTTTATAAACACTTGCAGTAACCTAAGCTTGTACACACCACAATGGCTCTGGGGCTATGCTGCGGGGCTGCCGCGCCGCACGGGGCGTTCCCGCATTCCCAGCTGTCACCCCTGGGTCACTGGCAGGGATTGTGCTCATGGCAACAGGGATTGGGCCCCACAGCCCCCTGCCAGCACAATCAGCACCCCCCACCATTCCAACTGCTGGTCCCCAGTGTTCAGCTGCACTCACAGGTGCAGGAAAAACCAGCACAGACATGCAAGTGACAAAGGACTTTAAAAGGACACCATGAAATATGTCTGCAAGAAGCGGCTTGCCCCACTGCTCACACTGTCACGCTGAAACCCAGCCACCCTCAGATCCTCCCCACCCATGGAGCACAGCTCTGCCCTGGGGGCCGCACTGGGCAGTGGGCATGAGCAGGACGATGTGAGAGCCACGGCTCCCACTGGATGTCGCCTCCAGAGCCACCTGCATCAGCAGAACCCTGGGAGCTTCCCAAACTGGCAGGCTTGAGGGGTCCCCAAACCAACAGCCTCAGGCAGGGAAGGCAGTTGGGAAGCGCTGGCCTTTTGGGTGGAGCTGCCGGCCCGACACCCTGACAGGGCCAGGGGCTGGCGGTGCTGCAGCCAGGTGGCCCCACTGCCGGGCTGGTCAGAGCAGCTCCCTCCAGCTTCAGCTCCATCTCACCTGCTCCGAGATCCCTGGTCAGAAGCACTGTGTGTTTCCTGGAGCCGCGGGCAAGGGGCTGCTGCAGGAGGGGCCCAGCACAGCCCCAGGTGCCGCTGGTGCGTGTGGCGCAGCCTCAGCTGCCACAGCACAGGGCTGGTTTGGTTTTAAAGCCACTTTCATGTGCCAGATCCAAAGGAGGGAGCAGGTGGAACACTGCTGAAGCTGAGGGAGTGAGAGCACCGTGGGCATGACACACGCGAGCACCAGTGTGTGACGTTCAGCAATAAGAGACACGAGATGGCAGAGAGGCAAAGCACCAGGACATGGCAAGCACGGCGGGGAGGATGGCGGCAGCGTCCTGCCGGCAAACCTGCGCCGGGCAGGGCTCAGCGCTCGAGGGATGGAGCACCCGGGAAACAGCTGTGGGAATGTTGGCCACTGTTCTGGAAATGCTCTCAGCACCTAAGGAAAATCATTCAAAACGGGGCAGTCATCTTTGGGCGGGCAGAGGAAGTGGGGAAGCCGCTCGCTGCTGGGCACAGCCCTGGAGCTGGGTCTCAGAGGCAGCTGGAGCAACAGACAAGCCTCTACTGGTATGGGGCTGCACAGGAGTCCTGGCCAGGGACACTCCTGGCCCAAGGGGCATCATCCACAGGGCCACCGCTGCGGGACAGAACAGGCGTCTCGTACTGCAAATCAATAAACAAGCAAACAAGAAACTGGGCAGTTCTTAGAAAAACTATGGGTTTGACCCAAATTCAGAGAGTTTCAGATCCTCAGCACCTCTGTCCCAGCCCACTGGAATGATCCAGGATGGAGGCTTCTTGGTGGGCCTGTGAGAAGTGGATCTGGTGGAAGTGTGGCTCACACAGGAGGAAGAGGAGGCAGCAGAGGAAGAGGAGGAGGAGGAGGAGCACCTGCTGCCCCTTTCCCCCAGCTGCACCCTCGGAGGCTGCTGACTCAATAGTGCTGCCCGAGAGCTGACCCCAGGCAGAGCTGCAGCCCCACTCAGGCCAAGCCCCCGGCCCAGCCACGTCCGTCCGCGCGGTGTCCCAGGCAGGGACGTGCTGACATCCAGGAGGAGATGAGGACACGTCCCACAGAGCTGAGCACGGTGGTCCCCCCGTCCCTGCCCAGCCTGTGTCACCGTGGGCAGCATTCCCAGGCACAGCTGTCCCACACGCGGCAACCACAGCACAGCTCACCGAGTCAGGGACACCAGCACAAAGGAAGGGGCTTCTCAGGGCAAGGGGGGCCAACCCCAGCTGCAGCTGCTCTGCACAGGGACTCAGCCCCTGTGTCCAAGGTCACCCTTGTCAAGGTGTGCTTCCCAAAAGCGAGCAGGTGAACGGTGGCTCCGATGTCCCTTCCGCAGGCGGGCGGTGTCCCCCAGCCCTGCTGTCACCTGTGTGGGCACACACGGGCACTGCCACAGCCTGCAGGGAGGAGAGGTGGCAGGGCAGGGAACAGTTCAACACAGATGTGTGGGCAGGACCTGCTCTCCATCGTGGCCTCCCTCTCCTAATTTCTTGAGCCACTTGAGGCTCAGAAATCATCGTCCAGTAAGATAGCTGCTCTCCAGGGCACTGGGGCTGGCAAGGCTCAGCTGAGACTCCTGGGTCACGAGCACAGAAAGTCTCCTGGGTCCAGCTGGGCTGAGGTGCTTACAAAGCCTGGAAGAAGAAAACAAGCTCTATGCTCTGTGCAGCAGTGCAAATCCATCAGTGATGGCAGAACCACTGGACTCCCACCACCGCATAAATACTGAATTTGTGTTACATGTCTGCTTTTGGTTTATTATTTGGTTTGTTGTCATAAATACATACCTTTAGCCTCAGCTCTCATCACTTGGGACCCTGCCTTGTGGTGATGAAGAACTGGATAAAAGGAAGTAGAAGAACAGAGAAAGAAATAAATCCAAGGAGCAAGATCCAACTGAGCTCCACAAGCTGCTTGAGGCTGGGTAATGGGCAGGGAGGGGTGTGTTTTGCAATAGAACAAATGATTTCACCCTCAGTCCTGGCAGCAGCAGTTCTCAGCCCTTGGGGAGAGGTTGGTGACTTTTCAGAGTGCGAAGCTGGAGTTATTTGGGCAAACGTTATCACAAATGGCACCTGCTGCCACTCAGAGCCGAGGGCTTTGGTGCCCACGCTGGGTCCCCATCACCCCCCACCTCCCTGTCTGCACAGCCCCTGTGCTGGACCAGCCAGGCTCTCTCAGCAGCTGCTGGGACCTAACGAGCCCTCCTCACCTCGCCCATGACCTGATCTCCCCACAAAGCCTGAGTACAATGGGCACTACGCCATGTAGATCCACACACGTGGTCGCAGGGATCCATACGGATGTTTGTCACTTGGCAGATTTAACTTTTATCACGTCTGTATCTGGACTCACATTTTACATTTTCTGCTCTTTGTTTAGTTTCAGCATTTTATCTGAGCCTCACCTACTGCGCATGAGCACGAGACAAGCCAGGCTGCGGCTGGGGCCGGCCGTGCTGGCTCTGCCTCAGAGGGAGCACCCTGTGCTGCAGGGCTGCTGCTGTCCGTGTGCCACCTGCCCCGTGCCAGCCTTACCTGCCTGTTCTTCGGGAAGCTGTCTCAAAGAACTTGGTCCTAGAGGCCACCCTGCAAAGAAAACAGGAGTCACTCTTTTGATTCGGTCTATGGCAATGTGCTAATAATTAGATCTGCTCTGTGCCAGGGGAATGAGCTGCAGCATAGGCAGAACTGCAGAGATCACCTTCAATCGAGGGTTCTTGTGCCAAGGCACAGCCGGGCTCCTTCTGCGTCCCCTCCACACCCCACACCCTCTCAACGCCTGCTGGGCTGCCTTTAGAACCATGGAATCATGGAATCGTTTGGGTTGGGAAACACCTCCAAAATCATTGAGTCCACCCTTTCACCAAACACCACCACACCAACTAAACCATAGCACTGTGTGCCACGTCCAGTCGTTATCTCCGTGCTCCTGCCTGTAACCCCCTGGGCTGAGTTACAAACCCGCATGCATCCCCTTTATGGCCTTTCCTTCAGCGTTTATGTGCTCCTGCCTGTGCTCACAGAAAGAGAATTTCTCCCAGGCAGTTCTGGCATGGAGCTGACCTTCATGGCACCTTTTTTTTCTTTTTGTTTAATTCCCACTGAAGCCAGCAGGGTTTCTGACTCTCTAAAATCTGAAAAAAATCTGAGGATGAAGCTGAACTCCATCCAGTTTCCTTACGCAGATCCAAGCTGGATCTTGTCCTGCCCCAGAAAGTATCCCATTCCAGAGGTTTCCTGGGGCCAGGCAGGGAGGGACTCAGCTCCACTGACCCAGAGACAGGGAAGGGGGTGGGACAAGGCTCAGCTCTGGGGCTGTGCTTGAGCAGCTCCAAAGCTTTGTGTTTGCCTTCGCCGTGGCCCCGCTCCCCTCCCGGCCGTGCCCTCTGCTGAGCTGTTCAGATGACACTCAAACCCACACTCACACCAGTGCCCAGGGGACATCCACGGGCTCCAGCCGCTGCACACCCCTCTGCGCTGGGAACCAATAGGGTATTTCTCCTCCTCCTTTTCCAAAATTCCTGGCAGGTGACACCAGCTCTACTCCCGCTGCCCTGCCTGACCTCGTCCCCCAGAGGCTCCCTGAGCCCCCAGCTGCCCCTGCTGGCAGTGTGCACCCGCCGTGGGCTGCTGGCTTACACGGATGAGGGCATCTCCTCTGCTGTCCCTGCTATCAGATCTGGCCTCTGCTCCAGCTTTGGAGGGATGGGAGTCCGGCACGGCGGATCCGGAGGTCTCACAGGGGGACGCGTTATCACAGGCTTATCGCCATGGGAACGTGGCTTAGGGACACCATCACAATCACCTGCAGGGAGGGAGATGACAAACACTGAGCAGGAAGCTTTGGCAGAGGCCAGATGTTTATGAAGAGGCACTGAACAGGTCAGTGTGCTTAGTTCTGTCCGTCTGCCTCAACACCCTCTCACTGACAGTGGCCAATAGCCAGAACGGAGGAACAGAGTCCAGGGAAAGGCAGTTCCCACACTGCTTGCCCCAGCACAGCTGTCCTGGCACTGGAAACAGGGGCTGGTGCTGGACCTGTGAGGACAAATGAATTGTAGTTGCTCACTGTGAAGCTGATTCTTCCTGGGAATGACAAGTGTTCATAACCAAACCCCATGCAGAGCCACTCTGCGAAAGGGAGAGGAACAGCACAGAACGGCGATTCCTGCAGCCGAGCTTTGATCATGGACAGTGACACTACCTGTCCTCTCCTCGGCTGCTTTTCTTCCCCAAGATCCAGCCAATCTTGCTATTCACTTAACCTTTCAAATTCTGTAAGGGTCAAGTCAACAAGGAATGAATGTGAGACTTTATCTGTGCCCATGCCTCAGGCTGCCCTGGTCTCCCAGCCCCTCCTGCTGAGCTATATCACGAGGACTCAAGGGGAGAAGCCCACCACCCACCCCAGGGAGGGCTGAATTCCTGAATTCCTCGGCCTTCCCCTGCACACACTCACCCTCTCTGCCGCAGATGCCCGGCCGGGGCGCCGGTCTCCTGGCCTGCAGCGTGGCTGTCCTCAGGGCAGGGCTGGTCACCACCCCGTTGGTCGCCCGGCCGGCCGGCTTCGCGCCTCCGTCC
>WBMZ01013838.1:2657-103146 GCA_013400975.1 Atrichornis clamosus
TTCCCTTCCCTTCCCTCTCCCTTCCCTTCCCTTCCCTCTCCCTTTCAGTATTTCCCCAATTAATTTTCATTCATCTTCTTATTGTATAATTATTTTAGTTGCTATTTCCATGGGGTTTGTTATTTAAATGGAAATTGTGGCTATATTAGTGTATGAAGACAACCCCAAATCAGTACAAATAACAGAGATATCAATAGTCTGAGCTATATTAGGAAAAGATGACACACACACCCCAAAAGCACTTATGTCAGTCCAGCTGTGAAGATGTCCTTAAAAAAAGACAGAAACAGGGTTACTGTTATGCAGCTGGACAGAAACCTCATCCTTCCACAAAGCTGAAGGCAACGTTTCCAACCACAGAGCATCAGCCTGTGCTGAATCTCATACCTACAACCCCATCACTTGAGTAAACTCTGCTAAGAGGAAACAATAGCACACAATAGTCTTCAAAGTGGAGTAGTCGTAGTCATTAAAATGTGGTCCTGACCCGCACCTTACAGAGCCACTAAGTGAGCAGAAACACTTCTTAGATATTTTCAAACCTCCATAAAATATTTATATTTCAAGGTTTACTAACAGTGTATCCAGAAATCTCTAATGTTTCAGCTACGTTACATCTACAAATGATCTGGGGAGTCAATTACACACAGTTATTGTAAAAATATTACAATATTGTAGAAAATCCACCATCCTGACTTACTAATATTACTGATCTGAAACTTGGAATGATACAGTTAAGATCTAAACAGAAGACAGATATTGTATGTGTTGTTCACAGAGCTGTGCTGCAGAAAAATTAACTTATTTAATGAATACTTGGCAATCCCTTTAATTAAGGGATACAGGCAGGGAACCTTTATAGCAACCTTGTTTTAGACCGCAATGGCTGGACTTTAAATACATTCCACCACCAAGTCTAACAACAGACTTGAGTTATGAAGATTAATCTCCTGTTTCAAATTCAATTAAGAACAATCATAAGCTTGTCTTCAAACTTATTTATTCTTAAGATTGTCACTGCCTGGACATACTCCTAGGCACAGACCAGATGTGAGCTATC
Source organism: Atrichornis clamosus (assembly GCA_013400975.1). NCBI lineage: Eukaryota > Metazoa > Chordata > Aves > Passeriformes > Menuridae > Atrichornis > Atrichornis clamosus. Next base: position 3,718 of record WBMZ01013838.1, read on the forward strand.
ACCCCTATGGCGACAGGGCACAGACCTGCCTGGTCCTCTGTCTGGTGTTCTGGTGAGCATGGATTAAGTCAAGACCCATCTGACATGCATATCTCCAGGTTTGCATTTTCTGCGTGCAGCAAAGATATTCTACAGTGGAGTTACTCACCTACAATTTTATATCTACGAAGTAGATGAATAATGTAATTTGGCTGAGCAAGCTTCATGGTTGGCAGAGAGAGAAGAGAGTGACCCTTCTAGCTTGCTGTTGATAAGAACTATATAAACATCTTAGGGATGGGTGGGGTGTATGAATGCTTACTTCCCTTCATTGCCTTTCATGGGAACAAAGTGTAGCTAACTCAAATGTCAATGTCTAGGTTATATCTGTTTATATTTAATTTGAAGCCTCCTGACCCTTATGCTACTTCTGATAGTGTTTGTCTTTCCTCTTCTCTCTGCTCAGAAGTTTAGCCCTAGCTCTAGGAAGAAGAGGTTTGTTTACCCGTTTCTTTTGGGGGCCAAGAAGTTTAGCTGCTTGCTGTTACTGTCTGTGTCTTGCTGGGAGGTGGCATTTCTTTTATGGATGTGTGTAATGTCTGGAATTGAAATTTAGTTGCAGGTTTCTTTTCTTTATTTCTTTCCCCCATCCCTCCCTCCCAGCCTTACTTTTCTTGCCTTGCTTTCATGGACAAAGGTAAGCGTGAATTTATCCTTGTCATGCGTGACAAGATTTCATTTTTTACTCTGCGGGTGGTAAGGATGGAGGGTGAAATGATGATGCAGCTTCTCTTTACCTCAGTCAGGAACAGGCTGCCTGCAATCCACACATTCAACATTTCTTTCTTCATATTTTTTTTTCTGAGCAAGTGCTGCATTAGGGGAAAGAACCAGAAGAACAAAAAAAAAAAGTATACATTCTTTCTCCTCCAGGGACTCTAAAGAGTCTTCATGGAGATCTTTCTGTGCTGGACTATTCACACATGGTTAAAATATATATAGATATCAGTTACAGCAGCTAACGGAATTTATTTACATATTGAGTGCATATAAAATAGAATTTATAAAAGGGATAAGGACTGTTAAATGATATAAAGCAGATAAATTGTATTTAAGACACTGCAGCAAACCTTGTCTCCTTTAGATGGCTTTTATCAAATTCATAAACTGAAAGACAAAATTATGATCAGGGTGCTGGTGGTTGGAAACCTTTTAGTCTTTGACAAGTAGCAATTCTCTGGCAGCTTTTCTTCATACACACAACAGGAACGCCACTCTAAATTGCCTGGAAACTGGTTGTAGGACCAAAATATCTATTCTATGTTTTTTAGACTCTACCCTGATTGTAAAAATGATGATAAAAAGAGAACTTCCACAATTTTCCAGACAGGAAGCTGAGGTAATTATGGACTTTAGGCCTGATTCATTGCAGCTGCTTTAGTTGGAAACCTGTGGTCTAAATTGTCCCCTGGAAATAGCTGTCTCTTGCTACTGACAATTGCAGGAACCTAAGAGAACTATGATTCTTATTTCAGCATTATATTATTTGAAAACTGAGGAAAATAAACTAGTTTATACTAAGATTTATGCAGAGTTTGAGTTAGAGGCAGGAACTAAATTGGGATTTGAGCCACAAGGGCAAGCTCCCTATCTGTTTCCCTGCTGCAAATTACAATTATAATAATTAAAAAAAAAAAAAAATCCCCCAAACCTCACCTATAGGAGATGAAAACAAGTTGGTAATTCACTGTCTTAGTCTTCTAATTTAAAATCCAGACTGGACAAGAAAAGGGCTGGTTGCTTATTACTCCAGTCCTTAGGCACACTAAGGTATTAAATAGTAGGGACACTTGGTGTTTGTACCAGTTGGCTTTGGTGCCAGAAAAAGGATTTTTGGCTAGCATATCTGCTAGCATAAATGTAGTGTCAGTTGACTGTTTAGAGTTCTCCCATGCCTTGCACAAAAAGATACTGTAATATCTTTCCACCTGTTCCACTGCAAAGCCAAGTTACACCATAACTGAAAAACACACAACTCTTCTATTTCTTCAGGGGGAAATAAAAAATTAACTGTTCCTGAGAACACATAGGCTAGTTGCTTTTCCATATTGGCTTGCAGATCTTTTAAGGGACAAGCATAAATTCAAGATCCTATACCATGTCCAAACCCTTGGTTATGGATAAGAGAAGCAGTGTTTAAAATCCTGACTTTGACAGTCTCAGAAGGTCTTGTAAACCCCTGTAGACGTATTATCTTCAAGAGTCTACATATTTCAGTTAACCTTGGTCTGTAAATTAAGGATAATAACCTCCTGCTATTCAGACATCTCTTGTCTGCAAATACCTGGAACCTGAGACTGACACATACAAAAGTGTTGCAAGGCCAAATTAAAAGACATAGGCACATAGCAAACAGCATGAGGAAAGAGGAGGTAGAGCCATGGAAATAAAAATCACAAAATACATCATAAAATGAATGAGGGGTAAGTCTGTCACTCTTAATTTACAAGTGTAGGATTGTAAGGCACACCATCACTAAAGCTTTCTGTAGCCACTAATAAACATGTAGTTAATTTGAGGTTTTTCCTCACCAAACTAAATCCAGCAATTCAGTGTCTCTCATCTACCATGAGGGAGACTGGAGAATCTGGATTTGTGAAATGAATTTGAAAGAATATACACTTAAAATATACTACTAAAAGGCTGTGGAACAGTTCACATACAGAAAATTTATCAGTCAAATACTCTGCATCATATCACCTTACTATTGATCCAGCCTATCCCCTTTTTTGCCTCTCATGTTAGTTAAAAGAAGAACTGCCGTCTTCAGCTGAAAGGCAGGTCTGAGCCCTCCTCCAGAGTTAACTGTCTACAGCAGAGCAGAGGGACAAGGTTGAGACTTGAAAAGGGCTGAAGCCTGAGCATTATCAGACATTGCTTCTTTACTGTTGCTGTTCTCTTCATAGAATCATTAAAGCTGGAAAGGACCTCTGAGATTATCAATTCCAGCACTGACAAGTCTATCACTACACCATGTCCATACGTGTCACATCCACAGGCCTTTTGAAGACTTCCAGGAACAGTGGTTCTACCACATCCCTGAACAGCCTGTTCCAAAGCCTGACCATGGTTTCAGTGAAGACATTTTTACTAATATCCAACCTAAACATCCCTGACACAAATTGAATCAATTTAGTTTAATCTTATCATTTGTTATTTGGGAGATCAGACCGACCCTCACCTGGCTGCACCCTCTTTTCAGGGAGTTATAGAGAGAGTAAGAATGTCCCTCCTGATCTTCCTTTTCTCCAGGCTAAATATCCCCAGCTCCCTCAGCTGTTCTTCATCATGTTTGTGTTCCAGACCCTTCCCCAGGTCCGTTCCCTTCTCTGGGCACACTGCAGCACCTCAATATCCTTCTTGTCATGATGCATCAAAAACTGAACCCAAGACTTGAGGTACGGCCTCACCAGTGCCCAGCACAGCGGGACAGCCACTGCCCTGGTCCTGCTGGCCACATTATTCCTGACACAAGCCATGTTCCATCGGCCTTCTTGGACACCAGGGCACACTCTAGCTCATGTTCAGCTGCTCTCACCATCTGCAAAGGTCCTTTTCTGCTGGGCAGATTCCTAGACACTTTGTCCCCAGACTGAAATACTGTTGGATGTGGAGTTGTGTTTACCCAAGAGCGGGAGCTGGCACGTGGCTTTGTTTATCCTCACACAACTGTCCTCAGCCCAATGGATCCAGTCTGCCCAGTTGCCTCTGCAGAGTCTTCCAACAGACTGACACTCCCACCCAACCTTGTGTCAACTGCAAACTGACGGAGGGTGCACTTAATCCCCTTGTCCAGAGCCTCGATAAAGGTATCAAACAGGACTGGCCTCAACACTGATCCCTGGGCAGCACCACTGGTGGCTGTCCACCAGCTGGATGTGACTCCCTTCAGCAGAACCCTCTGGGCCTGGCCATCCACTCAGTTTGTTACCAGTATCCACGGCACGCAAAACCTGAGTTGATTATGTAAAAATAAAGGTGTGGGATTCAGTGATGTTCGGTTCAGGCTCCTGAACACTGGGAATGGTCAGAGGCAGATTTTATTTCTATCTTGTTCCCATTTCCTCTCAGCTTCATGAAACATGGATAGCTTTTCTGTGTCTGCGAGGGATTTCACTGGCAGCATGTAAGGCATTTGCTGTACACTTAGCTGCACACTGCTCAGACTGTCACTAATGTTTAATTTATGCCTTCAAAACGCTGATGATGTTGTGAAACTAAGAACAGATTTCTCATATGAAGAAGCTGTATGTCACATGTTAAATGGAAGTTTCTGAATAAACTTAAAGAGAACACAAAACATCCTGTCTACTAAAACCTTAGGACACTTACAAAAAAAAAAATATTAAAAGCCCAAACGTAACGAACTAATCAAAACACAGACACCTGCTAAAGTCACTTCAAAGTCTCAAAGGAGTGGGGTATATTTCTGATAAATTGTTGCAAATTTTTCAGTAGAATTTTCATATTGCATTTTGATCAAGACTTACAGGTTTTGCCCTATTCTACTGTATAACTCTCATAGCCATTTTTTTCATAGATTATAAAATTCTTTGGGTTGGAAGGGATCCTAAATATAATCTAGTCCAAATCCCTGACCATGGGCGGGGACATCTTTTATTAGATTGGTTGATGTCACAAATTTACCTGAGGAAAACAGATTACTTCAATATTAAATTCTAAGAGTTAAGTAAACTGAAATCTGAAATATACTTTAGATACTACTCCATTGGTCTCAGCACAACTTTGAATAGGCAATGCTATTAAGGGATTCAGGATCTGACTCTGCATACTTGGACACATAGGACTCAAAGTCTACAACAAACTCACATGTGGAGCAGGTTGGAAAAAATACACAGCACTGGCCCATATATAATGCACAAGATATTTTAGAAATTAGAGCTGTATACAGGTTCATAGCAGTTAGCTTTGTTTGCTTGTTTTGTACAAAAAATTTTAATGTTTCATTGTTTAAACATCAAGCATAGGAAAAGTCTCGAAAAAAACAAAGTTGTGAAAGGTGCAATCAAGCAGGTACGAGCAAAAAAATTCCAGAATGTAGGCTGCCACTACTGAGTGTATAACTGGTACAAATTATTCTGCTCTGCATGGCCAATGTTATTTTTTTTGCATACAGTCTTTGCTTATTCAGTTGTCATTACTTTCTCCATTAGCAACATGGAAACAGAGACAAACAACAACCTCCTGGGAAAAGAAAGCCAGTCTACTGTGCCTATGGAGACTGCACACTATGATTTATAATTACATGCATAAATTTACTCATGTCTTCACTGGAAAGAGCTGTTTTTCCCACCACTCCACACTAGAAGGCTCTTCTGAAACCTCACTGTTCTAGTAATTTGCAGTCTTCATTTTCCTTTAAGTTTAAATTTTCTCATAGTCAATCCTCTCTATTTATTCTTATGCCAACACTTGTGTTAGATTAAAGAGCTCATGTACCTCCTTGGTGAATTCTCCCTTCATTCATTTATAGACAACCATCATGTCCTTCTTAGTCTTATTTTTCTTGGGTAAACAAACTTTGTTTTCTTATATCCTCTCCATTGACAGGGTTCCATTGTTTTGGTCACCCTAATAGACCTGTTCCACACTTGGGCCAACTTTAGTTCATTCTCCTTTTTAAGTCCTGTCTTTTACAGTCTTTAATTAATCTTACAGCCTCTGAGATCCTTATTCATGTCCTTATTTTTTCAATCCACTTCTACCTATTGTCATTATTCCTCTCACATCGTAACCACTACACTTGGGAGTTGGAGTCTTGATTTTTTCAGATCATATAGCTTGAAAAAATTCCAGAGTTGCTCTTCATTCAAGATCCTGATCTCTTCAGTACAGCTAACATCTCTTCATTCATCCAAAACTAGCCCATAAAAGTTGAAATCCTTTGTTAACCACCTCAGTTTATTGAGGTTCCTATTTAATTTCAGTTGAATCAGCTTGCATTCAGATGATTCAAGTTTTATTTATTTTTTCACCATCACATTTATAATACTCTGATTTCATGTAACTAAATATCTTTACAACTTTTCCAAAGAGATGAAACAAAGAAAACTTCAGGACAACCTGCATATGGCTGTCTCCAAGCAGAAAGAAGACAAATTTTATTATCCTAATGATATGACAGTACAGATCATTAGGATAAAACATTTCTCACCTATAGCTACATGTGGTGAACACAATCACCAGTGCCAGTTTTTTCCAAGATGTTGGTAAATTTTTTTTATAACTTAAAAAATGTTAATAGTGACTAAAAAAACTTAACTAGAAATTAATCTACTGTGATGAAGCTACTTTGATTGTCCAACTAAAAATGTGCTTTTGATCCCTGGGCTTTGAAGTGTTAAGGGTTTCCTACAAAATAGTGAATTGTAGAATCAATCTGCCTGGCAACAAAAGGACCTCAGCACTAGCCAGAGGTGGTTATAGCTTCCCAAATGAAATATTTTGTGCCTAATATAAAAATGGAATGGTTCCATTCCCTGTTATCCTTTGTTCCCCACTGCCATATTCCAAGGTGCAAATGTAAAATGACTCCAGGAACTTATTGTATTATGTTTCCAGGTTCCATGTCCTGCTGAACTACTTAGGTGCAACATGCACAGACATAAGTAACTAAAATAGCAAGAAACACATTATCTAAATATTTATGGGCTTGAGTTTTAAAATGAAACATCGGGGATTTTTGGGGATTTTTGTTTCATTTTTTTCTCATTGACACTACTTTTCAAAAAGAAAAAAACAAAAAAAAAAAAAAAAGAAGAAAAAGCCCAGATACTGTTCTGTTTAAATATAAATGCTGACTTTCCAAAGAAAGAGAAAAAACAAGAAAGAAGAGTGAGGGGCATTGACACCCTCAGGGAAAATTTCATCTCAAGAGAACTGACCTTTCAGAGAAAGCAAATTAAATTATCTTTCTCATCTTTTACTAGTGCTGTGACATCATTAAAATTCACGTTATATACCAGCATGCTTTCTTTTGTATTCATAACCTTAAACCAAAATTAATCAGTTGTCACATAGAGTTAACATATTTGCTAATAGTGTCCAAGCCAAAATATGCATTTTCTCAAGACGACTAACCTTACTGTAAAGTAACACAAACATTGTAGGGCAGAGTCTTCTTCACCTTGCATCAATCTTTGGAAAATCAATCAGCTTGTTGGGTTGGGGATAAAAGGGTTCCTGCACGGAGGAAAAACAGTGAGTGTGTTTAAAATTGGCTGATGAATGGAGTCACCTGAAGTAGTGGGGTGCTACCACTTGTGTAATCCTTGGAGAAAAGAAGGAGTGAGCACAGTAACCTCTGGAGAACTGCAGTCATCTTTACCTAGGGTCTTTTCATCTCTCTGCTTGGCTCATCAAATGCCCTGTTCTCCAAGCAGTTAGTGCAGTATTTGCTATGATTGTTCCTCATAACCCCTTTATTTGGGAGTTCGGTTTAGACTTTGGATTTCCAATAGGATAAGATGCTGGATTTGGTGAAACAATCCTGGTGCATCAGGTGCTCAGGCTGTTCATGCAGTCAATGGGGAGAGCTGAACACTGTGACTGTAAGTGAGAAAGTCTGTGTAACTTCAGGGGGAAAGAATACAAAAGGAACAAGAACAAGAAAAGAAAAACTGATTCCCTTTCAATAAAAAAATCTTGTAACTAAGAATTCCAGTGGTTCTCCTTTCAGTACTAGGCTGACAAAAAAAAAAAAAAATTTTTTTGTTTTGTTGATGTATTTCTTTGGTTTTTTGTGGTTTTGGGGTTTTTTTTTGGATATGTATACGTGAGAAAAATATAAAGGCAAAAAAGCCGACAAATAGGTAGATGCAGAGACCATAGTATGTGTTTCAGGGAGGATACTGCTAGTGTGCATGAGCATTTCAGCCTGTAAGTTTTGTGAAAATTGTTTTTTATATCCATATAGCACCTTAGTAAAAACATAATAACACATAGAGTCAAAATATATCACCATGGAAAGTAATGGAAAGGAGACCTTAAAAGTTTTCCCCAGAGTAATAAAACATGTCATTGAAGAGCTCAGAACTGGGTTAATGCACCCACATGTCCAGATGCCTTTCTTTATAGCACTGCAAATAAGAAAGTACTCCTTACAATATAGATTTGACTTCTTCCTGAATGAGATATTTATTTGCTTTTGTAGCATAGTCTATGCCCATTCATATTAGGAAAATACATTTCTCTTTTAGTATAAAGTAAGAAATAGCATATAGTATATGTCCAACTGATTTTATATCCTGAAAAAAAAATTAAAGATTAAATTTTTGAATTTATCCTGTTTGGATTGTCTTAAACCAGACATTTTCCCTTTATTTATTGGGAAATTTTTTTCAACTTCAATGGGAACAAAGATTTTACTGGGGGAAAAAAGTAATAATTTCAAATCCTTGTACAACATGAGATGTTCAAAACCAGGCAGATTCTGAAGGTATTTCACTTGAGAAAGATAACATGTTTTTTGGTTCGTTCTGAACATCCTTTGAAAATCAAGGTATTTGAAAGTGTCACAAAAAATCCAGTTCCCCGAATCACCTCTCAGTAATCACTGCCATTGATTCAAAATGACGTCTAAAAACTGGGGTACAGGAACAAAGCTGAGGAGGAAGGGTGAGACTGATAAGCTAGTCAGGCTGCATTCAGTTCCAAGAAAAAGAGAAATCATACAATATTTAACAATTTGCAAAAGCCTGGCAGTCATGGAAATGTTATACAACCACCTGAGTGGCTTTGCCAAGAACAGTTCATTTACTTCCCACCAGTACTAGTTCAATGAGTTCTGTAAGAAGAGGAGTACCAGGAAAGAATGAATAGTTGACAAGTGCAAGTACAGTTCAGATATCACTACCTTTGTTCATTGTGTGCTGCCTCTTGTCCTGTCCCTGTGTACTGCTGAGAAGAGTCTGTCTTGTTCACTCCTTCAGATCAGATATTTATACCTACAGGTAAGATCCCCCGTGAGACTTCTCCAGGCTGAACAGTCCCAGCTATCTCAGCCTTTCTTGTCATGACAAATGTTCCAGTCCTTTATTTATGTCTGTGGTCCTTCACTGGATACTCTCTATTATGTCCATGCCTCTCTTTCCTGGGGAGCCTGGTGCTGGGTACCAAAATCCAGGAGTACCACACCAGTGCCGACAGAAGGGGTGGATTATCTCCCTCACCTGCTTGCAAGGCTGTGTTTAGTGCAGCTCAGGTGGCTGTTGGACTTTGCTCCCAAGGACATGTTGCTGGCACAACTTGGGGCCAGCAGAACCATCAGGGCTTTCTGGTTATTCCCCAGAGAGTCCTGTTACATGGGGTTATTCCTTCCCAGGTGTAGGGAGAAGAGAAACGCTCAGCCAAGAAGGATCAGTGCACTGAAGTAGGCACAGTCAGCTACAGAAATATAGCACAGGAAACAAAAAATATGCCATTTTCTCAATCATATGAAAGGGATATGACTTTACAGTCAATTGAGAAGGAAAAAAAAAGCCATATTCTCATATGGGCATTACATATGGAAAATAAGATTGCAAAGAAGATATGTGAACTCATTCCTCAACATTATAATTTCGTGTTGCTACGTTATGATATCCATTGTTTTCTTTCTCTTTTTTTTTTTTTAATGAATGAAATTTTTTAAATAAATGCTTTGTCTGTTTGCAGATGTTAGAGAAGGGCAATGGAAATAGCCTCAAGTTAAAAATGGAATAAGGAAGAGGATAATTTGTTCACTGTGTAAAATAAGGATTGAGATTACAAGCTCAGCAAGAAGATTCACTCTGGAAATCACAAAAACCTTTCCAATGGAAAGGGGAGAGAAGCATGGAAATCAGCTGCTGGGAAAGCTATGGAGACATCATCACTGATTGCTTTAAGAGTTATTTGAACAGCTTCCTGTTAAAATGATGGAGGCAGATCTGATCCTACCATAGGACAGACATGAGTTAGATGGTATCTTGTGATCCTGTGCAGCCATTTTTGGATATGATTCTAAGATTATATTACATGTGAAAACATGTGTCCTTAAAGATAAGCATAGGTGTGACGTTTTACAGGCTCAAGATTGTAATATCAAAAGATATAGGGAATATTGGGGGAGAAATAATCTGAAATCTTAGATGGATAGTCTTCCACATCTACAATCCTGTAAACATTTGCTTATTTGAATCAATCTCACATCACTGAAATCAAATTATTTAAATTATTCAGGATCTAAATGTGCTAAAATCCATGTGGGTCCTGTTTGCAGTTAGTTTATGCCTATTAGGCGCTCCAGCCAGCAATAAAGAAGAAAGCATCTGGGTACTTGCCAGCTAGAGAATGGCATTGTGTTCACACATCAAAAGCAATAGAAATAAGGCTTCATGTTTATGTGCTCACGTTAGCATGACAAGACCTTTTCTCCCTGCTTTTATTTAGAGCTGAAGCTCTGAAGATTCCTTTGAAGAGAAAGGAAAAAAGGATCCTTAAGAGAAAAATATTGATGATTAATTTAACCCCTTAAGCTAAAAGTAATCATGTCTAGGTCAATCTCTACTAAATTTTGAGGTACATTTATTTTAACAGAATCTATGAAGATAAGGGTTGCAAAACCCAGCTATCCAGTGAGACCTTTGTTCTCATGTATGATGCACTGGTAAAATCCAGGCTGTCACTGCAAAAGGTTTTGAATAGTAATAATTAACATATTTTTCCCTTATGCTTTTTTACTCAGTAAATTCATATTCTAGGATAACTGGAAAGTGAATATTCCATTGATTTATTTATCGTCCTCTCCCTCTTCTCTCTCTCTTCCACAAAGCTGCACAACATACTGACACTTGCCACTCCAGTTCCCATTTTATGACCAGGGAAGATAACTCTGACTCAGCATTGCATGTGTGTGATTTTAAACGTGAATATTTGTAACACAGCAATCAACACCATTTGAATATCTCTACTTCACACTGGTGTTTGTTTTTTGTTTTTGTTTTGTTTTATTTTGTGACTGTGGTCAAGATGCTTGTTTCTGGGCCCTTTCATGAAATTGTCACTCTTTCAGGGGAAAAAAACCCACAGAACAACACAACTACCCCTTCAACAAATGCACAGAGACAGGTTTTTGTCCCACAGCCTGTCCTTCCTCTGGAAAACCCCCTTTAGTACACATGCATGCAAAGATACATGTACATTAAATTTCATTGTTTGTGTAGCTTGCTTCACACTCCAGGCAAACATGTTCAAGGAGTGCAGCTCTGTGCTGATGTGTGATGGAGACCCACATGTAGTGCAAACCTTTGATAGGTCCAGAAGATCACACCTAGTGAAGGTCTCCTGCTGCCAGTGTTGGAGTTTGCTCCCATGGGTTCCCAAAAAGAACCAGAACCATGTCCTGTTGTTGCCCAGAACACAGAGATAAATTATCTCAGTGCAGTGAATGCCCCTATTTTGACCCACAGTGGGAAAACATTACTGTCCTGTGCTTTTAAGAGATCTATCATAAAGAGAGCTCTGATCCTGACAAAGTTCCTAGTTTTGACATTGATAAGAAAAATTATAATCATAATAATTGCAAAATTACGGTAATGATAACAATAACAGCAATAAGAACTGCAGTGGTGATTTAGTGTGGTGATTTATATCTGATGATGAGGGTAATAATAATAAGAGCTAGTTCTCTGTGAAAAATTCTGTACCAAATGCATGCTTCACAATTGCATCTTTTGTTGGGCTTGAAAATCTACTGGCAGTGCCCCAAATATGATTTTAAAGTATATATTGACTGCACTGAATTAAAGTGAATAAATAAATAAATGAACATGTTTGAACTCAGACTTATGTGAAATTTAACTGGCCTTCTTGGCCTGTACTCTTGATAGGCATGCAAAAACCATGACAGTGTTAATGGAATGTTAATATATTCTTAAAATGCTGAGAGAGTTGCCTTTGAAGTGATTTGAAATTAAACAAAAAAAAATGGGGGGGGGGGGTGGAAGGAAAAGAAAGAGAACAGATCAGGGAAGGAAAGAGAGAGAAAAAAAGAAATGTATATGGAGAGAAGCAGTTTGATTGTGGGGTTTCAGATATTCCCTAAGGGGAAGGACAGAAGGACTACGAAACAGCTCTTTCCCTTTATCATGCAAGCAATTACTGGCAATTTGTTCTGGCCAGTAAAACTTCTGATATTATCATGGTTGCTGAGTAATTTATCATCAAAGTTTAATGTGAAAACAGGTGACTGTGTAATCACCAATCTAGGAACAGAAATAGAATCGTTATTATTTCTGCCTGAAGAGAGGGGTTCTTTTTTTTTTTACTTTTTTTTTTTCCTTTCTGTCAATTGACTTAACGGCCAAAAGGCTGTTCATCACATCACCATGAATTATAAAACCTCTATTAAATATTCATAAAAGTTTTGAAATGAATGTGTGATAGAGATGAAAGCCAGGCTAATTTAAATACCTACCAGACCTGTCTTAATTACAGAGGTAAAATGAGATATAAAAATTATAGCAGCAAGGAAAGGAAAAAAAAATTTGAAACAGTTCATTCCATACATTATGTGCATCTTCTCTTTAACCAGTGATGTGTAATCTGTACACAAGCTGAACTTTACAGATCTATTGAAATAAATCAGTTTTTAAGTTCCATTTTGTTTATATTATTGGGACATTTTTGGGTCTGTGGGAAGAGACACTTAAATGAAAACTTTTTTCTTGGTATGTGTTTCTGTGAGCATATGTGGGCAGGTATAAGGAAATTGTTCAATTAACTTTAAAATGATAAAAACAAGACAATCATGAATGTCTGCAAGTGTGGGGCTGAAACACAGTATATTTGGAAAAGTTGAAACATTCAAATTCTCCCTCTGATGGGGAGATGGTGTAACTATGTACTTACTCAGTCTCCTGGTCCTTATTGGATAGTATCTGGGATGTTTGAAGAATGGACTTGCCCATGAGAAGAGGAGACCCAGGTTTAATTATGTCTAACATTTTTTGGTAGAACACCAAAGAGCTGTTTGCGTACGTACAGATGGTGTGGTGCAGAATCAGGCCTTTGCTTTGTCACACAGCTCGTCAGCAGAACTTAACCAGAGAAAAAACAACACTCCAAAGGAACAAATTTGGGACTCGGGGGAATATGCACTGCAGGAGTGCCCAGACATTCTTGGGTGTCTAAGTTGTGACTCCTTTCACTTGGATTTAGAATCTCATCATATTGAGGATAGCTCTTTGATTTGGCATCCAAATTTTTCCTCTTTAGTGAAACCAGGATTTCCAGTGCACGACTTATCTCAAATAACTGTTAATTAGGAGTATGCGATTTGTTTTTAGAGCAGTGACCTGGATTGCAGGTTTCACTGTAACAAATATGTGAAGTTAGATTCCAAACCCTTGTCATAGCTGCAGTGCATCACAATGTGCCTATGGTAGCTGCACTCTGGTAATGAAAGGAAAATACAAAGACCAAGCATGTAAGAAATATCTGCCTAAATAGCGATTGTATTAATATTTGGCTTTGAGATATTTTGATGAAACAGGAAGTTGACATAGTTAGAAACATGACATAGTGTCATTTTTCATTTTAAAAAAGATCTCATATATGATAACATATAGTTAAGATCACTCTCAGGGAGGTAGCTAGACTTCTCAAATATATCCCAATCCTTTTCCTGTGCCACCAGTTTTGCAAGTAGTAGTAGTAGTGCTACTATCACTGCCACTCTGTTCCATCACTACTACTACTATTAAACTACCCTTACTCCTTTTACATCACAATATTAATTCATATTCCTAGTGTAGAGAAATCATCATGTTCTATAAATTAAGCATACACTTAATAAATGTTCTGTCTAGAAATGGACTCAGTTATTCATGTAGCATTTTCCCAAGCCACAATTCATGATAGAGGAATTCAGCACAGTGTAAAAAGAAAGACAAACCTAAAATCCTTTGGCAAGCAAAATTCAACAGAAAATAGACAGCTGAAAGTTTGTGTTCATAGTTATCTTATCTAGGACATGCAATCTATTTAGATAGGATTGACTTATTTTACTTCATTATTCCTCATGTCTCTATGATTGACAGATTAAGTTTGTCTAATAGTAGGACTTGACTAGATTTCATAATTAGCATAGTTCTATATCTCCAAAAATTCTTTGTTAGAAAGGACTGATATGAAAGAACTAAGGTTTATAAAGAAAAGGGGAGGAAAGCTTTGCTGACATCCTAATAATTACAAATTTGGACTTCCATCAAACTAAATAAGAAGTCTAGCCTACCTTGATTCCAGAGAAATTTAACAGGATAACGTTAATGAAGTGGAGCTTTTATTTTTGTGCATCACTCTGTCTTGTTTCCTTCTATGAGAAGTTTTCAAATATGTTTATAAGATCATGGAGCTGGCAGAGCAGTTCAGAGAAAAAAAAAAATCAGAGCTCTCAGTCAACATTCAAAGTAATTTTGAGCTAGTCTCAAATGTAAAGCAAAGCTGTCTCACCTGTTTGCTATAATTTATTTTAGTTTACTTCCTTACTTGGTTCTGACTCGGTCCCATGAGACTTTTAGTATTATTCCTAGTACAGAGGCAGGTCAGGTAAGAACCTGAATAAATGACCATAAGTGGAAAATAACTGCTGCATTGATTCTCTGGAGGGAACTGAAAAAATAACCCTGGACAGGTTTTTAGCGCATTTGCATTCTGTTTCTGACTATCAGAAAACTTGGGCTAAGGGCTACTGATTGACTAAATTGCACTTCAGTCCCAATTTAGCAGACAATAAAAAGGAACTTTCACATACAAAGTTTGGTTAAGACAGTTTTTGTGCAAACATGTGACCAAAGCTCACTACATGCAGCACCTTTCTAATGTAATTTCAGTGTGAAGAGCTGTAGGTTTTGACCAAGTACCATGACTGTTCTGAAATACAGGTAATGAAGTCTCAGGATCCAATCTGCCACACGTGGCCCTGTCTTGTCTTGTTCAGTCAACACTGAATATGGTTCACCGGTCACCAGAAATTACCGAGAGGCTGAGGAGATGACTTCACACATACTTAACAAGTGGTTACAGATTTTAAAATTTTGATCTGAAGACATGAATCCTACAGTATTTTGAGGTGGGACTGGGGGAGGGAGCTAATAAAATGCCATTAAATTTAGTTGCCTGAAGCCCTGTCTGTTTTCTCTCTGGCCAGATGTAGTTAGCTGAAGTCTAACCAAGGTTGCTGCAGCAGGTATTTCATCTGTCATATCAAAACATTTTCAATACCCACTACCAATACAACACTAAATTTTGGTCTCACATAAATGTCAGCCCATTTATAATTTTGGGTTGCAGTACTGCAAAAGGGAGATGACAAGCTTGTATTTCACACTTGCTATTGAAATGAATAAAAATGACTACTCCCTTAAAAGAAAGGCTTTGAGGAGGAGTTTATGTGGGGTTTGTGTGTGAAAGTGTGTGTGTTCGGGCTCGCTTGTTCTTTTCAGACAGGATATTCTGGCAAGCGTGTGGTGATTTGCAAATCCGTTCCCATAGAAATTTCACCTGGGGTGCTTAAAAGACTAAAGCTGGGCTATCTAGCTAATATCCCCAATTAAGGTGTGATATTAGCAGCCATGCATACTTTGGTTAGAGGTATTGACATGAATAAGAAGGACCTAAAATGGATGAGGGAACCTGAATGCAGAGGCAGGGATAAGATCAGGGATAAAAATTAATAGGAGATGGAACTCTCTCTTCAGGTGGCACAAATGCATACTGCTGGAAAAAATAGCAGGCACTCATTCATAATGATCACCACCTAATTGGAATCATTCTTTTGGATACATATCTTTAACAAAATGCTAGGTTTAATAGAGATGGTAATGCAGTGCAGGACGTGAGACCTACTAGACTGACTGAGCATCTTATTGAGCTGCACAGAATGTGATGAACACTTATTTGGATTCCGCTTACAGGTAGACCCAAAATAAAATCTCAGAAGTCAATATTTTATCACTAACTCCTCTTAAAAAAAAAAAATTAAATAAGAAGAGCCACAGATCAGAAATGTGCATGTGATGTGGGTCACTTTTCTCCTGTGTTCAGGTGCTCCTTTTAAGGCAAAAAAGGAAATGTACAGTTACAATTTTCAGCATTCCCCATTCAAAATATAGTCTTTAAAAAAAGAAGGAAAAAAAAGACAAACAAAATGTCAGTTTACAAGAAAAAATTATAAATGGATTTGAAGTTTTGAGGTGCACATACCCCACAGAAGCTGGAGTATGGAAACCTTTGTGACCCCAGGGTGGTATAATGGTAGTTTTTTTTCGTTGAAGTGTCAGATCCATAAGCAATGGTCATTTTCCCAGGTATATAAGAAACAATATATTTATGACAAAAAGGTCTGGATATCAACTCCAGCACATAACAACAAAAAGGCAATGAAACACTCATTTAAGCAAAGTACTGCTGTTCGCATTTCAAAATGCAGTCTGATTTACATTAAAAAATGTTATATTTTTGAATACTTAGAGAGATAAAATATTTGGATGCTCAGTTTGGTTTTTTTCAGACTTTAAAACTCCATCGGTTTGTGTGTTTATTTTTGACAAAGTCTACTTTTGAGAAAAAAGAGGAAAAATTGTTTCTGACTACACGATACAGTTGGTCTGATGACAGTTTCTATAAAACACAAACCCAAGCTGGGGAAAAGGGATTAAAACCAACACTCTGACATACCAGCTTGCCTAACAAAATTTGTTATACATTCTTTCTCTTTCTCTGAAGCCTTATTTTTCCCAAAGGTACCCAGTTTTAACATAAGCACTGAGAAACAGTCACCTAAAGACACAACCTCAGGAGAAAATTGAAACCAGGTCTTCTACTCTTGTATTAATACCTTAATCTAATAATTCCTGATCTATATATCTGATCTAATTAAAGACGGATGGCTTTAGAGTTCCCTTCCAATCCAAACTCTTCTATGACCCCATGATTTTTTAATTATTGTACTGTATATCTAATTATATTGCTTATTTAATATCTATTTCTAAAACTAACTTATAAATTGAGATGCTAATAAGTAGAGGTGAATTTGCTACACACCTTCATGAAAGAACTGTTTCTTTCTTTCCAGTGACCATTAAGAATGACTATTTGTTTGTAGTATGTTTACACTCTAGATTAAGCTAGGTCAGATGATCTTTGAACATCTACATAAAAAGGGATTTAACAAAAGCCATCACTTCTGTCCTAATAAAGTGGTCTTTATTTCTGTTACAAAACAATACCTTAAGCAATCTACTTCAGAAGACAGTTCTGATATAAGAGGTGTTTTCCTTCCTAGGAAAGATTTCCTTACTAGGAGAGAGTTGTATCTCAGAGCTGCTTAAATACTTAAAGCTGTTATTTTCATTTTATATTTGATGTCAAATTTGCAATCCAAATAGACAAAAATATACACACTAATTCTGTCTCCATCTGTATCAGGAAGTTGTGTAAGTCTTTCAACT
This sequence comes from Atrichornis clamosus, assembly GCA_013400975.1. Classification (NCBI taxonomy): domain Eukaryota; kingdom Metazoa; phylum Chordata; class Aves; order Passeriformes; family Menuridae; genus Atrichornis; species Atrichornis clamosus. Next base: position 21,249 of record WBMZ01013838.1, read on the forward strand.
CTGAGGTAGACTAAAATCCTCTTTTTTAAGTAAAGAAACTGTTCTGACTAGGTAATGTGAATATTATGAGAATAATATATTTTGATGAAAAAGTCATATATATTTGCTCATGTAAACATGCTTATATATCTCCATTTATATATGAACAAGAAAAGATCATCACTGTGAACAAAGAAGGTTTTTTATGCATTAAGTTACATTGGCAGAGGACTGGTCCTTGGCATGAGGTTTATTTCTTTGAACAGAAAATGAGACGCTACTGAACGCAATATCAGTAATTGTTGTGTGTGTGAAAAATCAGAGTGAGAAGGTGACAAAAGCTACAGATTGTGGTGGTGACATGGCTGGATTTCACAGGCAGTGGGAGGAGAATTGCAGAGAAATATCAAACCCTCACAGAAAATGGAAGAGGGGTTCTGGAGACCTTTTGGAGAGTAGTCTTGCAAATCCATCCTTACTACTAAATTAGGCCAAGATTAACTTAGAAGCAAGAACAGAAACACTACATTTAAATGTGAATGTCCCAAACCTGGATCCAGTGGAGAACATGTAGTTAAGAACATGTTGATTTCACAGAAGACTGGAACAGAAGAATACAGGAGTCAAGAGAGATGTGGGAAAACTTATGCAGATGTGCTTGATAAAGGTCTGCTCCCTGTCTTTGCTGCTCTGTGTGAAGTGATTGTGCCCATGTGTATGTTTGCTGGTCCCACATGTGAACCTCTGTTACCAGACAGACACACAAGCAGATACTGCTGCCTGGCTCCTAAAAGAAGGAGATTACTAGTCCTGAGGTCTTAAAATCCACAAGATGTTGATTGCCTTAAGTTTACTGATGTTTTTAGTGGATAAATATCTTCTAATTCTACAGGAAAATAATGGAAGGTGAGAAAACAAATTACTGCACAATTTAGCATTTTGAATTATTTTTTCACACTCCTTTTTCAGCTGCTACTTGAAGACCTCTTGGTTTAAGTCACTGTTGCATCGAAGCTTTATTTTATGTTCCTTTGGAAAAAGATCAGCTGTCTTCTTTTCAGGAACACGTTGCCTTGAGCTTTGTTCTGACACTGAGGCCAGTAGTTTGAATCAATTTGTTCCTTTAATCTCTGGATATAGTCCCTCTTCTTCCTCCTTTGCCTATGTTAAAGTAAATCTGAAACACATGTGTGTACCTCTGACTTCCTTCTATTTGTTTTTGGAGTTCTCCAGGACTCTTAAGAGGACTAGACATATAACGAGAAAGAATTTTCTGTGCTTTGTATTCATCTCCTAGGAGCACCAGTGGACAGCACTGCTTGCATGATCTTCTGAGGAAAGCAGGTGGAGACAGGAGCCAGTTCCTCTGTTTTCCTCTCCTCAGTCAGACCACACCTTAGTAACTGGTCTTCCCCTTCACACAGGCAAATGAAGTACAAACTAATAAGCATGTTTCTATTTAGTTTTTTCTTGTCTAACTACATGAAAAATAATCCTACAGGTGCTGCCTCTGTGTTATTTGCAGAAAGGATATCCATCATCTTTCTTTAACAGAGTGAGTGGCCAGGCAAGGCTCAACAGCTACATCCTTTGCAAACCAGATTTCCAGAGATGCAAGCAACTGAAGTGCTTGCTGCCTCTTTTGGAGGCAAATGTGGGTATTTTATCTTCCCAAATGTGGGTATTTTGTCCCATACAAGGTACTTCCATTGTGCCCTGGAGAATATCTCTTGAAGCTGAGATCATGATGTGAGATTTGTGGCCAAAAGTGCTCGCTCCACCTCACATTCCTGTGTGCCTTGAAGATTTTCCTGCCCTGATGGCACCACATCTACATTACTAGTCCTAATTAACATAGGTGAAAATGAAAGAGGTTTTGCCTCACTAAGCAGGAAAGAACAAAGATTGAGCTTGACTTGTGAATGCATCTTCTCTTTTCAAGAGTAAAACATAGGACTGTTCAGTACATCAGATGAAATTATCAGCCATCTGTGAACTGAGCATCAAAGACACAATTAAAATACCAACATGAATTCTCTTCAAATAATTTATATCAATACTTTGTGAACATGTCTGTGTTCTTCCCTGAGCTCCAGACCTCTCTGTAGTGATATTTTAATTTTCATCCAGAATATTGGAAAAAAAAACCAGTTAATAAAAATAACTGGAAGAAGACAAAAAGTAAGAAAGGAGACAAAAGTTTTAGATAAGATACATGTTTCATGGTTTTCGCTTCACCATTAGAGAGTGGAAAGCTCAGTAGCGAGGTTACAGAACTGCACCTGTCATCAAAAATAGCAGTGAGAGCAACAAGGTCAAGGGCATAAATGGGTGCCTCAGAATTTTTCTGTTACCAGGAGGTATTGGCAGTGATGTTGACTCAAAGTAAAAGCTTCCTCTCTTCTTCTCTCTCTTTATCTTCCTCCACAAGAAGCGAGAACTCAAAAAATTATTTCAGGGGGAAAAAAAAAGAAAGAAAGAAAAGATGAAGAAGAAGGAGTTGCTGGAACAACTTGCTGCTTACACTGAGACTGAAATCAAAAACAGGAAAGAGGGGAAACAAGCAAATGCATAAAGATGCTGCTTTCAGCCATGTTGTTGGGTAACCGCGGGTTTATCAAATATTGACAAACATGAAATGATTGTAATCAGTCACTGTCAGAAGGGAACAGGTACCCTCCTCTCTTTTACAAATGATCCAATTAAAGGAAACATGTTGGCTATAAAAGTCAAAATCAACAATGCACTGTACGCTGACAGCCCATCCAACATATAAAATCAATAGTGCATTCTTCTTCTAGCCAGCACAAAGCAACAGTAGCAACTTTCCCACCTCTTTAGTCAAATATGACACTGTATCAATCGATCAAAACTTAGTATTTATTGAACACTGGCTTCTGAAGAATGCAAAATGTATTGTTCTTTCCTTATTTTATTTCAATAAAGTTTAACTTAAAGGCATAACACTTGAGAGAGCTCAACTGTTTTATTGTGGTTAGATATAGCTATAGCTAGGAGGATAGATAGATCTAAATTTATATTAATACATGATTCTTGGGAAATAGATTACATTCTCGGCCAGAATGGGAATAAAAGTCATTCTGATCTTGCTGATTGCAAGACTCTTTTTTTTTCCCCTCTATTTTTTCCTTTGTTTTTTGTTTCCACCAAAATTAAGCTCATTTTTGAAGTGATGTTTCTGTAGAACAAAACTTTCTTATCCCACAGAGATTTCATCAATACAGGACGACATGATAATTCTGCTGAAATTGAATCTGTGTTTGTCATTCTCTGCTGTCCTTGATACAGGGGAGGAGTGTTAAACATGACTCTTATGTCAGCATGTGGTCAAAACTAAGCTCATGTTTAAATATGGTCCTGATAAGAAATATCTTAAGTATTGGTTAATAGCTTTTGATGATGCTGGGTAATTAGCCTTAGTTGTAGATCAACTAAATACTATTTTAAGTAACTCATCTCTGTTTAAACCCACTGGCAACTGTAATGGCTCTGTACTTTTGTAGCTATTTTTCCTTTCTTTCCAATGGGGACTAGGAATTCCCAAAGACAAGATTCAATTAAAACATTTCAGCAATTAAACGAACAAACAAACAAATCAGACTCTCCAAAGCTATGTTTATGCAGATGTAAGGGGGATTTGGGTCCTTTGTTCTGGTGAGTTTCTTTTTTGTTTTGCTTCAAATAGACCTTTAAGGTCATCAGATTCAACAATTAACCCAGCATTGCCACATCTATGACAAAACTGTATCCCTAAGCACCACACCCACATGTCTTTTTTAAATACCCTTCAGGGATGGTGACTCAACCATTGCCCTGGACAGACTGTTCCAATGCCTGACCACCCTTTCAGAGAATACATTTTTCATAATATCCAGGCTAAACCTCCCCTGGAAGAGCTTGAAGGTGTTTCCCCTAATTCTATCACCTCTTAGTTGAAAGAAGAGGCTGACCCCCACCTGGCTACAACCTCGTTTCAGGCATTTTTAGAGAGTGATAAGGTTTCCTCTGATCTCCTTTTCTCCAGGCTGAGCTTCCCCAGCTCCCTCAGCCACTCCACATCAGAGTTGTGCTCCAGACCCTTCCCCAGCCCCATTGTCCTCTGGACACACTCCATTTCTTGTTGTAAGGGGCCAAAACTGAACCCAAGATTTGAGGTGTGGCCTCACCAGTGCCGAGCACAGGGGGATGGTCACTGCCCTGGTCCCTCTGGCCACACTACTGCTGACACAAGCCAGGTGCCTTTGGACTTCTTGGCCACCTGAGCACACCTCAGCTCATGCTCAGTCACTGCTGACCAGCACCTCCAGGGCCTTTCCCACTGGGCAGCTTTCCAGCCACTCTGCCCCAGCCTGGACCTGCAGGGAGTTGTTGTGACCCAAGGGCAGGACCCAGCACCTTGGCCTTGTTGAACCTCACACCATTGGCCTCCATGGATCCAGCCTGTCCAGATCCCTCTGCAGAGCCTTCCTGCCCTCCAGCAGATCAACATTCCTGCCCAGCTTGGTGTCATCCTCAAACTGACTGAAGGTGCTCTTGATTCACTCACTTAGATCATCAATAAAAATATTAAACAAGGCTGGCTCCACTACTGTCCACTTGGGAACACCACTGGTGGTGGGCCACCAGTTGAATGTAGCATTGTCACCAATACCCTTTGGGCCTTGTCATCAGCCATTTTTTACCCAGCAAAAAATGCACACACCCAAGCCATGAGCACTTGGTTTCTCCAGGAGAATGCTGTGAAAAATGGTTCAAACGTTTTACTAAAATCCAGGTAGAGACATCCACAACCTTTCCCTCATTCATAAAGCAGATAATTCTGTCACAGAAGGAAATCAGATTGGTTAAGAAGGATCTGCCTTTCATGAACCCACGCTGGCCGGGCCTGACCCGCTGATTATCCTGCACATGTCGCATGGTAGCACTCAAGATGATCTGCTCCATAACCTTCCCCAAGGTCAGGCACACAGGTCTGTAGTTCTATAGACCCTCCTTCCAACCCTTCCTGTATATGGGTGTCACATTTTTAACCTCTAGTCCACTGGGACCTCCCCAGTTGACCAGGAACCCTGAGAAATGATGGAAAGTGGGGTCACTGAGCTTTTCCAACAGTTCTCTCAGTACCCTTGGATGCATCCCGTCCAATCCCATAAATATGTGTGCATTTACATCGTGCAGGAGTTCACTGGACATTTGCCCTTGGATTATGGGGGCTTTATTCTCCTCCACACCTCTAGTTTCCAGCTCAGGAAGGGGCCAAGTACCCTGTGGAGAACTGGTCTTACTATTAAAGACTGAGACAAACGTGGCAATAAGTACCTGAGCCTTTTCCTCATCTTTCGTCACTATTTTTCCCTCTGCATTCAATAAAGAATTCAGTTTCTACTTAGCTTTCCTTTTCTTGCTGATATATTTATAGAATTTTTTTTTTTTTTTTTTTTTTTTTTACAGCAGTAGACAAATTAAGTATAGTTGAGCTTTGGCCCTTCTACTTTTCTCACTGCACAACATCAAAACATCCTTGCAGTCCTCTGGAGATCCCTGCACCTACTTCCAAAGGCAATACACTTGGTTTTTCTCCTGAGCTTCAGCCGAAGCTCTGTTCAGCCAGGCTGATCTTTACTGCCATGTCATCTTTGGGCACATAGGAGCAGGCTGCTCATGTGACTTTAAAATTTCCTTCTTAAAGCATGTCCAGCCTTCCTGGACTTTTTCCCTCAAGACTGCCTCCCAAAGGGCTCTGCCAACAGTCTCCTAAACACGCCAGAGTCTGCCCTCAAAAAGTCCAAGGTAACTGTTCTCTGACTCCCCTCCTTAGTAGTCCAAGAATCAAAAACTCTAATTTTGTGATCCTTAAGCCCATGGCAATCTCCAACCAGCACATCACCCACAAGTCTTTTCACTGTTCAGAAACGACAGGTCCAGGTAATTCCTGATTTGAACAGAAGAGCTCTGATCTGCAGGCTACCAATACCACTGGAAAAACACTTCCAGCTAGGTTCAATCACACCCTAAGGCAATCAGACTTTTTATTTTCTTTGCTGAAATTCAGAATTCATAAATTATGCACATCTCTGATATAATGGACATTGCCTAATTTCTCACATTGGCTGCTTGATTGTCATTTTACTTTTAAATCACTAGCTTTCCCAATTACAAGCAAACCAGTTCATAAAATATTGACGTCTCAAAGAGACCTGCTTGTACCAGTTGAAGAAATGTGTGTCTAATTTTAATATGCCTCTTTCCCCTTTCCTAAGAACATGGACAGTACCAACAAAGAAAGTGAATGTCTTTTTCATCCTTTGTTCTTGTAAAATGAAGCATTGAGTTGTACACGTGTTCATACTAGTTTTATATCTTATAAATAAAAATTGCAGTTACAATGGGCAGTATCAAAGACAATGTTTTTAAAAATAAAATTTGTCCTGCAGATATTCAGTAAAACCTGTTCAAAATGAACAGTTACTCTGATAGAATATAGCTGACCTCTCCAAAGTGTTTTATTTCTTATTATGTAATTGTTTCTCTAAAGTTTGGAATATATGAGATGTCCAGGGAATGCATAGGATAGACAAAAGCCTGTTTTGTATTGTTAGATTTTAAAAATTTAATGTGGAAATTTAATAACTTTTTTAAAAGGTAGTGTCAAAATATTTAAATCTCAGAAAACTATTTATTTTCAATTTTTTCTTTTGTGAAAAGTACATCCATACTTTATGAAATACTATATATTGAAATTTACTGGCAGGTTTTAACGATGCTAACCAATTAGCATGGGGCAGGCTAGTCTTCAGAAATTATAATTTTAAATTGATACACTGCAATTTATGTGGTTTCATGCACTTAAATGAAAAATGCTATATTAGGAAATGAGAAATGTAGACCATAAAAACGAGAGACAAAAACTTATTCTATGAAACAGAGAACCAAACAAGAGGAAAGCTTTAGGGTCTTGGGAGATAATAAATTCAATAAAATCTATTCAATAAAAGGTCTTGTGATATAGTTGGATATATGCAACAGTAAATAAGATATTAGATGTAAATTCTTTCTTTTGACGTAAACAGGAAAAAAGAAAATTCTATCAAGTACAGGTAAGAGAGCAGCCTGTCTTTTCTGTGTCAGGTATCTTAAGATTTGGCACTATAATACCATTCTGCTTTTGGTATTTGTGATTCAGGATGTTGAAACAACAAAAATAATTCAAAACTGCATCTACAAATTAAAAACAGCCAAGAGGTTGGAAAATGAAATCTACAGGATGACAAACAAGGACTAAATTTATGCACCAGACTGAAAGAAAAGCAAAGAGGGGATGCACAATAACTTCACACATGTACTTGAAAATGGAAAATATCTGTGTTTTAGACAAGGATAAGGACAGCAAGCAGAGTCTGTCTATTTCTTATATGAGAAGTATTTTCTTCAGGTCTGAAAAAAACCCAGAAGAGTGTGTAATTCTTGCCGTGGGGTTCTCATATCGTTACAGAGATCAGAAAATGCTGGACTATGCTTGGACTTTCATCTGACCTTTACTTGGAAGCCACAGTGTGTGAAGGAGCCGCTGTCCTCCTGCGTGTCTCTCTGGACTGGAATGATGATGCAGACGGGATATGCACCTGAATGCAGGAACTCAAAAATGTAAGGTCAGTCCCACTAGTAAACGTGTGAAACTTTGAAACACATTGAAAATGACCGATGCGTTAGCAATTCAAGAACTGGTGGTGATATCAGGTTTTGCGGGCTTTTTTTTTTTCCTTTTTGGGTTTTTTGGGATTTTTTTCAAAAATATATGTCTTGATAGCAATATTGAGATCAATGTACCTGGAAATTAGTGGGCATCTCATGTTCATCCAATATTTCTATAAATATAAGGAAATAATAAAGTTTTCATTATTATAAGTAGATTTTTAATACTCAGAATTCTGCATAAATATGTTGTTATTAAGAAAATACTTCACTATAGACAAGTACTTGGCAGAGTTAAAAGGATTTTTTCTTTCTTTCAATGCATCACATAATTTCAAAGCATCTATTTCACAAAAAATCAAACCAGACCAAACCAAACAAAAAAAACCCAAGCAGCAAACCAAAAGTAAAACATGATAAAATAGGAGCAAAATCCCTCAGTCTGAGACTTATAATAACTAAAACCTTAATATTAAGAGTACTTGGTGAAAGAGAATCCTTTTTCATCAAACTTGTGGAAAATTTTTGTACTGAAACATGGACTCTAGATCTCCTGACTTCAGTAGCAGTAATAGCATTAAAATAACTTTGTTTACCATATTAGTAAGTTAGCATTATTTTGACTTCATATGGCAGGCAGCAGCATTACCTTCAATATTGGTTTTAATGTTCTCCTGTTTCAGCAACATATTCTAGGGTCTCATCTATATGTACATGCATAATCTCTCAATATGATGGATTCTAGTCTTTTTGTACAAAAATTTTAGATATAGCTTAATTGCTGTTTGGCTTGTTTTGGAAACTCTGCCAAATCATGATTCCACATCCAGAAATGTAATAAATGCGTGACTAAAGTCTAATCCTAGAATTTAGATGAAAACCAGATAGAATTCAGACTCCATAAATTACAGAATTTCAGCCCATTACTCTGTGATGAAGGATGTAGCACATTTTTAAGGTTCATTATTTCCTCATGTACTGTTATTTTCAATCTCTGCATCAGTCTGCACAATGTTCTACCTTTGCTGTTCCTGCTTTCAGTTTGTTTATAAATAGCTGTTTGTTGTTCCGTTTTTGCATTTCGTTCCCTGTAAGGTTATCCATACAAAAAAAAAGAAAAAAATCTCAACAATAAGGAAAGTTACTTTGAAACAGACTGCTAAATGACATTGTGAGGTCTCTACCATGTATTTAAAGAAGTTAAATAAGCACCTGTTTATATCAGCAGTAAGTTAATCCTTATATTAGGATAGAGGGATAAACCTTATGTTCACTGAAATAGTTTAGCTGGTTTATTTTTCCCTCCAACAGCACAGGCCCCACATGGTGACTGGTGTACTAAACTAGTACAATCTAAACACCAGAGAAAAACACTCTTTTTATCCTTCTTTTTCTCTTCACACTTCTTTTCTTTTGCTGGTTGAATGCTATCTGCATGTCTTGAAGCACGTGATTTTAATCTGCGAATAAAGGGAGTATTTGCTCACTTGCATACATACAACCAGGGTTAATAATGAATTGGCTTGATTTTTTTGGAGGGAAGATTTTTTGATGGGAAGGATAAGTTTTACCCCAAGAATGTGACTGTGTCTGGTTTTGTTTTGTTAAGAGTTGTTTGCACAAATTTTGCATGGTTTAGACTATAGACAAATATATATAAATTATAGGGACCTACAGTGACAGGAAAAGATCTTTTCTAACCTGGTCTTGCACATACTCACGGGTGCAGCTGCTGTAGATGCCTGTGGTTGTTTTGTCTCCACACTAATTACCTTACACTGAGAGAAAAGTTTCCTCCCCTCTTAGTCTCTGGTTTTTTTTATTTTGTAGCCTGCAGACCTAATAAATAAAACGGCTGGACAAGGTTAGAGTGATAAAATAGGGTTACCTTTAATGAAAGCTCTCCATGGTGTCCTCCCGCAGCAGCATCCCACCCGAGAAGGCACACTGGGTACAGAAAACATGGCTTTTTTACGTTTCACAAACAGTATAGCTAACTAAATTCCCCAATTAAGAATACGAATATTGACATGCTTGACACAAACCTCCCAATCACCCTATTCTTCCCGATGATGGACTGTGTTATGAGAATGCTACTAATTGTTATGAGAACACTGTTGATTGTTATGACAAGAAATTATTAGTTATGTCTCTTTTCCTCTCCTTGTTTTGAGAGAATGTCTCTGAAAGACATATGGTGTTTACACGGGCATATATTGGTATGGTGTCTTGTCCTTGGTTCCCAGGGGAAATCCAGGCCTCAGGGACTTGTTTAGGTCAAAGGAAAAATACTGAGGCCTTGGAGAACTATTTAGTAACAGAACTATGAGTATAAGGAGAATATAGAGAAAAAATCAAAAATATAAAAAATCATTCAGGCATCAGTTTGTTTAATTCACTGTTCTCTTTGATGCCAGTCCCCCTAGAGCACAGCTGTTTACTGTACTTACCACAACAGTCAGGGCTGAGCTCATACCAGAGTTACTTTTGTTGAGGGGTTATATGTACAGAGATACGTTAAGTACTTTTTCTACTTTCTCTCGTTCTCTGTGATAGAACCATAGAATCCTGGGATGATCTGGATTGGAGAGGATCTTCAGAGGTCATCTGGTTCCAGCCCGTCTGCCACGGGCAGGGACACTCTCTATTAGATCATGTTTCTCAAAGTGCCATCCACCCTTTTAAAGTGAATTATCTAATAATTTATTTCCTGCCTGCCTGGTCTGGTGGTCTTCTGCAGTGGAGTGACTACGTCAGTGAAAGGGTTTGGGCCGTGGCTGTGAAGTTTAGGGCTCTGCTCATACTAAGGTTAGAGGCATTCTGCAATGCTCAGGCATAGAGATATTTTGAATTTTGGCCATGACATTTTGGTGATGCCTTATACTGTGGGCTCTGTATGTGGCAAATGCTATTATCTGGGTAAGCATTTAGACTGTAGAAAATGCATTCCTTTTCAGCATTTCTGTATGTGAAAGGTAATGAATTAGATACCCAAACATGCTTTTAATAACAGCGAAATCATTATTGGACATTTTCTTTACAGTTGAGTCACTTATAGTTCTACAGGCATAGTTATTATTAATGAAATGTGAGCCGTACATGCCGTTCTTTCATTTTTTTATAAATTTAAAGTGACAAATATAAGCTCAGTCTCAGAACCCATTATTCTAGAACTGAATAAAATGAGTACGTCAAAATAGTCATAGTATATAAAACCAAAATGTGAGATAAGCCTGTATCTTCTCTGCCAGAATGTCTGGTCGGGCATACATGGAAAATAATAACAATAATAAAAAAAAGTACAAGCATACACCTTCATTTAATCTGTAAATCAGTAGTTTATCACCTGTCTGTGATTAAGATTGCTTTTTAATCACCATAATTAATTTGTACTGATGGAATTCTGCTTTCAGGAGTTTATGTAATCTAGTTTATGGTGGTGGGGGAAGGGGAGATAATGATTTCTACAACAGTTAATCTCAGTGAGTCCTATAATTTATTTTTCCATTGATAAAAAACATGTGTTTGATTTGGTTTCAGACAGATGGCCTGACAATTCTTTGAGCTTTTACTCTTGCTGCTTGGCCTATCCTTCACTTTTTGAAGTCAGTGAAAGGATATAGATCCCTAATTTGGGCAATTTATGCTTATTCTCGTTCCCACTTGAAGATGCCTTTGCAGCCACTACTGAGTCACTGGTTAAACATAGATTCTATCTAAATCTGCTTAATTTAGGCACATGAGTAATCTCACTGGAAGCAAAGATCATGCCTTTGCATACCTGTTGGAAGCCAGGAGAGAGTTGCAGTAGGTATTATTTTGGGGGGGGGGGGGGCAGAAAGACACTTTATTTTCTTAGTCACTCCCTGCAGGGTAGAAGTCCATTCAACATCTATGGCTAAAGCCTAAACTTTTGTCAGTCTGTCAGAGTCTCTCTGTCTCCACCAAGTCTCAAGAGTCAGGCTTTGAGCTGGGCTTGTCCCCTTCCCTGCTCGAGTGCATTTTTCTGTACATGCCACAAGGAAAGGAGGAGCATTTTGCATAAAGGCCAAAACAAGGGTTTTGGAGAAGTAATATAGAGCACCTGATCCTAACTCCATTTTAAGATATTTTTGAAATCAACACAGTGGCTTCTTATAAGCAAGAAAAATGTTGAGCTCTTAACAGGGACCTCAGAAATCCAATACATAGAGTATGAGGTGTGTTGCAGCATTCAATCTGATGCTAATTATTACTACAGGTCCTAAGACTTCATGCCTCTAGGTCAGAAAAATGAAAAGGACAGGTATACCGCGTAACAGGGCTTTTATAGACCACCACAAAAGTGCAATCTTATTGGCAAAATATGTTAGAAAATATCAAAGAGACATTTATCCATCCTTTACAGGGGCAAATAATTAGATTGGATAGATAAGCAGACTGTTAATTACATTGAAATAATATTTTCTGCAAGGAATGGAAGAAAACAGGGAGGAAACAGGAGAAAGCTAACCCCTAAAAGTTGAACACAGGGGACAGACAGATGATTTTGTTAAGTGCTTTGCTGAACCCATTACTGCAGTCTTCTCGTTGCAAACACACAAATAAAATGTGGGCAGGCATTGCTTTTAGCAACCCAGATAAACCCTTAAGCATCTTGAACATGCCTAGCTTGTTTCATACCAGTCTTTAAATTTGCTATACAGATTTTAAAACAGAATTTTATGATTCTAAATGCAGTTATTAAAAATAAATCTGTGATAATCTCCTCAGGTTCCTTTTCTGTACATATATTTTCTAAGCCAAGGGAGTATCGGGGGGAGGTAGTAGGTAGTGTCCTGAAGTAATGAATAACATGTTTTGAGCACACAGACTCTGCTTTGTCTAAGCAGAAATGTTTTCTAATGCTGGGTAAGGAATATTGTCTAGTGGCTTATGTAGTATTTTCATGCATTTGCATATTTACTGATGAGGGAATAGTTGAAAACACAGCTACAAATAGATTCACACAGAGAAACCAATACAGAAAGGAAAAAAAGAAAACAAACTGAACTTAAGTGTACCACACAAACACACCACATACACAGTAAGGCATACCAGTAAAATATATTCCACAGAAGGGAAACTGGACCAGTGCAGGCCATTTATTTTTCATTTTCCCATTAATTTTAATTATGGAATTCAAATGTATTACACTTGCTTTAAAATTTTATGTTGTGAATGCATGCTGAGAGCTTTGCAAAAGCACATTTCAAACAATTCAATTTCCAAGATCTGTGCCTAACAAGATACAGAGGAACTGGGACCATATCCTACCCAGGTTTAAATTATTAATATATTTTTCATAATTCTCCATTATCCTTCTTGGAAAACAGCACAATTCAAGTATTCTCAAGTGATGAGGGTTTGGTTGTTTGGTTTGGTTTTTTTTTTTTTTGCTTTTCAGATTTTGCTTTTACTTCCATGTCTTTCTTTTTCCTCATTTTAGAAGCCTTTTTTTTTTTTTTTGCTGCTGCTATTAACTGAGTACATTATTCACATATTTGTATACTGAAAGTGGAATATCTTCCTGAAGTTGAGAACCGTCTTTTTTTTCCTGCTGTAAACAAGACTGGACAAAAGTCAGGAATGTGCATTTACCTACCCACATATGCATAGTGTAAGGGTGATCCAAGGTATGCAACCCACACCTGGGGATGCACTTACACTCTGATTTGCACAATTTACACAAACATGCTGGAAAGCTTCAACCCCTGAAAAAAGGATGCCTGCATGTTCCCGAGCACCCAGCTCTGTTACATTAGTTTTAATACTATAAACAGAAAATGCAAATTCGTACATACCCTTAATCATACAGACGAAGGGCCTCATTTGCATACCCTTCATAATTTAATTTAATTTTTTTTTTGTCAAGAGTTGTGAATGCTTCATGTTTGCTTTAATCAGAATGTTGACATTTACACTGAAGCCAATTTCTCTTTTTCTATTCCATGTTTTGTTTAACCGTGACAAGTGACAGCAAACTGGAGGGAACAGACTTTTTAAATTGGCTCTTTGCCTGGAATGCATCATTTCTCTTGTAGCTGTTTCCCCACCACCCACCCCCTTCCTGCTAGGCATTGCAAAAAGAAATGTGAAAACATACTCAGTGAACACAGGAGTGAGGTGTTAGTGCTTTTAGATAAAGATTTGTGTTGTATTTTAAAACTAGATTGCTGTATAGTTTCAAGCTATTAGCAGGAACCTATTACACCATTGCTTTGGGTCCTTGGAGAGATGTGCTTAGTGTATTTCAGTAATTCAAGGCAAATAGAAAACCTACATGTGAAAATATTTAATGGCAAAGGCACCAACTGCTCAAGGCTGCTGAAGAGAGGAGGCATGCTTACTGTTAACTCTTTCCTTGGGTTTTTCAAAGCTACAGCTTCTACTGTACTCTCCAAAACTCTCAGTAGGGCTCCAGTCTTTTGTGGATGTAGGACACTACTGCTCCTGAGAAAACATTCTCTGACTTCTGCAGTGGTTTACGTGCACATAGGTATCTGCTCACCTAGCTCTAATGCTTCACTCTGCTCTTAATCCCTCTCAGAATTCAGACATTCAAGGCATATCCTGAATGGGAAAAAAAATACCCAAAACCAAAAACAACAACAACAAAAAACCCCAACATTTTCTTTATCAGAAGAACAAACATCAAAGAATTTAAATAACATTAATACCCACCCCACACCTCCTTGCCCCAGTCCAACGGTAAATTCAAGCCTGAAAGTTAAATTTGCTCATTTTAACTGTTATGGGTTTAGCCATCATTCAACCCTTTAAGTTGTCTTTCATTGGGCTAACATTCTAAACATATCTACAGCCACTCAAAAGCTCATTTACACTGAGAATAACGGTTTTGATAGTAGTGAGAGAATTTCTGGAACATAAAGAGATTTTTTCAAAAAATACTTTTTTTCTTTATTTACTTTTTTCATTTTTTTTTATTTTTCTTAAATGAAAATAGAGAAACTAGCCACTTTCATGTGAGAAGTCCTCCCTAACCTCTAATTTGTCTTAGAGACCTTGTACAGACCATGCAAAGATCTTGCACTGGACTGACTTGCACAAACCTCTAAGTGTAAAGATTATTGTAGCAGTGGAGAAAAAAACCCAGAAAAATCTCTGTTTCAGGGTGAGATCAGATCCTATCACAAAACATATCAAAAACCTCAGTGCCTGCTGAAGTGCTTCTTCTGTCCGCTGCCTATTGTAATGAGATCCCAATATACCAGGTACAAAACAGGAACACAGCACATAGGGGATGTTGGAGATGGTAGAGAGGAGGGATGAGATATAAGACAGAATCTTCTCCATAATGTAACTAAACAATTGATGGAAGAGTTTTCAGTGCTTTGAACATCACTTTCCATTTACGGTGAGTATAAAAGGCATTGAGCACACATAGCCCTCTGTATCACAATTGTCTGAGTGTCATATGTAACCATTTTCCCTTGCTAAAACATATATATGCATTTATATTAAAAATATACATGTGATTTCTTAAAAATCTGCTTATTGAATATTTCTGTAACAACCTTACATATAAAAAGATATTGTACCTGACAGATTATGACAGAGCTAGTAAAAAAAAAGAAAAAAACCAAAACCAGACTAGGCGAAAACCTGCTGTGTGTTAATCAAAGGAAACACCTGAAGCTGACAAAATAACAGCTAAAGCAACAAAATAAATATGAACCAAAAGTAACAACAGCCAGGGAACAAGGGACCAAAGTGATCTTGCTTGCATTAGGTCTAAGTCAGGAGAACATACAGCAATTATTCAGTATCTATCCTTTATATTTGTTTTCATTTGTAAGAAATTCGTCTGCGAGCTATGTACTATAAACTCAACATTTCCTTCTGAGCCAGGATTTTACCTGTGCTGAAGCAGAGCTGGAAGAGTTTGGATAGCGCAAGAGTTGAATAAGAGAGAATCAAATACCTAATCACTCTGTCTGTCCATCTCTCTCTCTACTTGTCAGCCTAACTCTTGGGCTTGTATGCTGAGCAGCATTCTGCTCCAGAAACGAGTCAAATCTTTTATCTTGAAAGGGAACCTAAACTCAGGGTACGGTCTACTTTATCTGGGGGAAGACAGGGCCTAGAAATTTGTGGGTGCATATGTTTGCATACTTAAGGCTCTTTTCCCCAGACATGCTGCACAGAGTCAAACTGTTAGTGAGGAGGGATTTTATTGTATGAGCAATGTAATTAACCAGCATCAAACACTGACAATGAATCATTCATGAGGTCTTTCAGACTAATAACTTCTTTTCTTTTCTTTTATTCTTTTTTTTCTTTTTTAAGAAGAACTATAAATTGCAACATTTATAATTTTCAAAAAGGTGTAGGAAACCTAAAATTAAAAAAGATGTTTCCAGAGAAACAGAATCACAGAGTAATGGACTGATTGATGTTGGAATGGAACCCTGAATTCTGGTCCAAATTCCCTGCTAAAGAAGGGACAACTACAGTGAGCTGCCCAACCATGTCTAGATGGCTTTTGTGTATCTCCAAGAATGCAGCCCCCACAACCCCAATGAGCAACCTGTGCCTGTGCTCAAGCATCCTCACGGCAAAGAAATGTTTCCTGACATCCAGACAAACCCCCTGTATTTCACTTTGTGTCCATTGCCTCTGGTCCTGGGCACAAATGAGTCTGTCTTTTGTGCACCTTCCCTTTAGGTATTTATATACATTGGTAAGTTCCCTCCAAGATGTCTCTTCTTGAGGCTTAACAGTCCCAGTTCTCCCAGCTTTTCCTCTTGAGACAGATGCTCCAGTCCATTGTTGCTGTCCAAACTTGCTGAGGGTGCCCTCTGCTCCCTCATCCAGACATCTGAACTGTTTGGATGAGATGTCTCTGAACAGCTCTATACCAAGAGGGAAAGAAACCTGTACACTGGTTGCCGTGGATGAATGCTCAGTCTGAAACCCAGAGAACTAGTAGATGTTTTCCTTTTTCCCTCCATATGAATACGGTAAATATTAGGCTGCAGATCATGTCTGTGAGCTCCCTTGACGAACGGATAATTTTACATGAATGCAAAAAATTGAGCAGGAGGGATGGATCCAGGATAAGAATTTTCGTAGGGTTATAGCGATAAATCAAAAAGAATTTTAAATGTTATTTTATTTGGTAAACAGAGAGGAAGCACACACAGTTACTTGCCGTTTAGGTAGAGCAGTGGGAGGGAGACAAACTGTTCTTCCCAGATTAGAAACAGGTGCATGCCATTAATTTATCAGGCTTTATTCTCAAGTATATATCTGTTCATATGCCAGGAAAAAGAAGTTTAAGTCCATTCAGGCATTTTCCTGTCCGTGTCCATTCTGCACTGCAGATAAGACCTGCAGCTGCCAGTCTGTTACAGTGGGAGGGACCTCTGTTTTGGAACAAAGTAGTCTTCACTTTTTAAAAGAATAGCCTAAATTCAAGAAAGGGATTAAAGCTCTTGGAAGCCCAGGGTAATGTTCAGCATGCCTCAGGGTGATATGGGACTCATCTTCTCTTCTCGGCATCACCTGTGTAGTGCAGGGTCCTAGCAATCAACATTGACTGCACTGAGTTTTCTCGCTGACCCATGGAGTGCAGGCAGCACTTCAGTCTTGTCAGCCACAAAAGCAAGGCCAGACAGCTCACTCCCCCTGTGGACTTGGCTTGAAGCAAACATTTTCCACTCAGAATCTCCTTTCAGAAGAGAAACTCTTCCTTCCATGTGAAAAGTTATAAATCTCATCAAGGGAGTTGTGGAGCAAGAAAAAAAATCTTCAGGCCCTCAGAGGACTGACAATTTTGTCCCTCTCTTTTGTTATGAGGGTTCAGCTTATCTAATGTAATTAATTACTGGAAAGTTGCCCATTAAATAAATAGATAAATAAACACTGGGAATTTTATCTTTCCCCTTAGATTTTCAGTATAGCTCTCACAAACAGCAATATGAGAAAATTGAGAAGGCATGAAGCATATGTTTTTCTCATTTGTTATCATTAGATGATATGTGTTTTCACGAGAGACACTGCTAGATTACACCAATTCCTTGTGCAAGCATGTGCTGAGATACTCATGTGCCATGGTTTAACCCCAGCGGGCAGGTCAGGCAGGTCAGTACTGTGCAGCCACTCAGCCCCCAGCATGCACCCAACAGAGAGGAGAATGAGAGAGAAAAGGTAAACCTTGTGGCTTGAAATGAGAACAGTTCAATAATTGAAACAAACCAAACCAAATAACAACAACAACAACAACAACAACAGGGAAGGAGAGGAATAACACACAAGAGAAACAGATGATGCACAACACATGATTGTTCAACACCCACTGATCAATGACTGTTTCCCAGCAGTGATCAGTGACTGCCAGCCAACTCTCTCCAGTTTATATGCTGGGAATGATGTTCTGTGGTATGGAATATCCCTTTGGCCTGTTCAGGTCAGCTGTCCTGGCTGTGACCTCTCTTGACTTCTTGTGCATCTGCTCACTGGAAGAGCACAAGACACTTGAAAGTCCTTGATTTGGAGTGAGATCTACTGAGCAACAACTAAACCATCATCATGCTACCAACATTATTCTCCTACTAATTCCAGATTGCACCACTGTAGCAAGTACTAAGAAACAAACTGACTCTCTCCCATTCAAAACCAAGACACCATGGGATGCAGCGTGCACTCACTCATAGACAGATAAACACACGTGTAGCCTATCAGATGTACAGAATTCCAAGTGGGGAAATACTTTTCCTGGAAACTTTTCTCGCTTGGAGATATGAAAATTCTGCAAGCCAAACAAATGTTTCTGCAATCTTTTTCGCCCCCCTGTATATATTCAGGGAGGAAGGTTAGATAATGATCATGGTAAAGGAGAGGTGACTCTTGAATCTCTCACTTGGTTCAGAGGCAAGACTCCAAAAGGACTCCAACAGCAGTTTTCAGCAAATGAGAAAGCCTGGCTTTCATAGGCACACACAAGTGAGTGCACAGAATAAGTGAGAAGGTTAGTATCATTTCATCCCATTAGATGAGCTTCTGTAACAGGCCACACATATTCTCAGCCTGTATGATATGTGAGGTTAATCCTATTTTGGCTAAAATATTGTTCCTATAAATTATAACATATTGAGAGCATACATGGCTAGTTATAGTGACTCAGAAAATGGAGATCATTTCTGGGATTGCCAGACATTAAGATGTTTGATTAGTGCTGGTTTTGAGAGGTGAGAAATTGTCTTTATCCATGAGTTTTTAAAACATGTGAGGCTGCAGTTTCTTAGTCCAATGTAAAAGAGCAATGAGTTTCACGCATAGGAGAATGCATGAAATACCAGGTCTTGCTGACATTACTTTCTAGCCTTTCAGAAAATGCCCAGCCCTTCACATTTACTCATGACCTAAAAATTAGTACAAGTGGTGTCATTTTTCAACCTGTTCCCACCATTGCCTGGGGTTATCTCTAGAATGTCAAGGCCTTATTCCTCTTGGCCCTGCAATTTGTGTCATCAGTGACATCCATGTGAAGGGAAATTCATCAATCTCTGAGTGGACAACTCAGTGCAGTCACCAAGACATTTTGTCTTAATTCTCTCTTGCTGTCTTCTTGCTGGCATCCTAGGAAAAAATAAGGAGATGTAGCCAAAGACATAGAGAAATTGGTACCCTCTTCCTCTCTGTTTATAAGGTGCAGGCAGTTTTCTTTCAGGATTTCTCAGTCTGCCCCTTTTTCTAGAAGTTGCCAGCTGGAAATAACAAAATCAACATCTAATGAGATTCATGTCCATTTGCCCTTGTTTTGCACAACTCTCAATCCACTCTGGTTAGGCCTCTGAGCTGCTCTCTGGGAAGAGTGTTAAGTTGAAGAGAGAGTAAGAGAAGCCCACCCATGGAAACTAATGGGAAAACTTATAAATAACATATTTTTTTATTATCTTTAATTCTGTGTGTGGGTGTGATTTTTCAACCTTAACCTTGGTTTAAATAAAAGTAAATTTAAAAAGAATCAGCTCTTTCTTTATAGCAGAGACTTATTATGTACCATCTATAATGCTTATATAGTTCATGAAAGTAAATTTGAAAGGGAATGAAGGAGACTTTAACAATGCAGAGCAGCTGAACAAATACATAACAATTCCTTGAATGAATGATTGGATGATACCTAATAGCAGGGAGTTTGCAATAGTACAAGATTATCCTCTGATAATTCTTCAGTTCTGACTGTGGCTGCCTGATAATCCCCGAAGCTTCTAATCTGCAGGATCTGAATCCATAAAGAATGACAAAAAAAACTTTACAATCAATTATAGTTACTGCCACAGAGCCATTAGTGAATAGGTGAAACAAGTATGACCTTTTTAACTTCAAAGTCATGTCAGAAAGAAAAAAAATATACATAAAACCCCTCAATCCTCTTGGAATTTGAAATAAAGTTGTGGAAGTTTTAATATAAAGTTTATTGCTTTTTGACTTGAGAAGATAGTTTTCTTTTTATTTCTTTTCCAGATGTCAATTTGTTTCTTTTTGCCAGTCAATCATTTAAACTCCAATCTTGCCACCAGAATCTGTTCATTTAATTGAAAGGTGGATGAATGATTTCTAGCAAAATGGTAGTTGTTAGGGTGAGAGAGTCTTTACCCCATGTTTTCAACCCCCTTCTGAACCTGTTTGCCTTAGTCACTTTTCCCAAACTCTAATTTAATCATCCAGACCTTGAGATGATTGTTTTCCAGAATATTCCTTCAGTCATCTAACTTGCTTTCATCATATGAGTGGCTTTTGTTTTCTTGTTTCTACTTTTCAAAGTATTTTATAGTAGGAAGTATTTTCATTGTTAATTCTCTAATAATAAAAATGGTGGGAAGAACCTCCCCTCTAGCAGACTTTGGGAAACAAATCTAGAGTCATGTAGACTGCAGCTACTGTTCTCTGACTCACTTTTCCATTTCAGTACAATACAGTTTTATAAAACATTGGTGGTGCCAGCAATGCATTAAGGATTTTTAACCTGGGACGTGACAGTGGGAGTTGAAGTTTCAGAATTCAGGAATTTATGTAAAAGCCTAGTCTGTGCCTGCCTCAAGATAGAAAATACTGAAAGGCCTGGTAATTTAGCCTACTTGCTTAGTGTTTTTTTCTTGTTATCTACCTTTGTTATGTATTTATCAACACATGTCTGACTATCAATTTAAATGACATATAGTTGTATAGAAAAATCCATTTCATATGCAGAGCTGGATTATAAAATACAAAATACCTAAGATACTGCATTTACATAAAGCCAGTAACAGGACCTAAATGACTTGCTCAAAATTGTGAGAGACCTGTGACTAGCAAAGTAAAATCCTCATTTTTGAGGTCTTATATGAATATCCCAAGAAACCTGACCCTTCTGTGAACACCTATATGTAAACAAAGCAGCCCAGTGCCTGGCTTAGAGAACTTGAATCGTGGGACAATTTTTTTAGCTGTTATATAACAGGTTCAATTTTTTTCTCACCTTTAATGTGGGAATTGAGCAACTGATGATACACTAACATTATTTACTACCACAGTTTGATTGTACCTACACTGCATTCATGTCAATGTTACAAACAGATCTTCTTTACTATAGCTTGATAGAGATACACACCAGAAAGATGATGGACATTTTATCCACCACACATCATTGCCTTGATTTGTATTCTGGTAGAGAATAAGTAAGAAACTGGAGATGGAGCAAAAAAAGACAAAGACAGAACAAAAGCTAACCCCTGGCCACCTCCCTGACAAGATGAGATAATCATGCTGTCCACAAGAAAAGCCCTTCAAATGAACAATAATTTAAGTGCATTTCCTCCTTGAAGTCACCTTGACATGCTGAAATACTCAAGTTTAAGGAGAAAAAGACATCAAAGGGCACTCATTAGAAAATGTGACTTTTGATGGATAATTTAAGTGACAAAGTAAAGTTAAGTGTTTGAAGCAGAGAGGTCTTGCCAACATAATGTTTTTCACAACTGCAATAAAACTGGAGACTATTTTGTGTTAGCTGCAGAAACTTGTTTGTTGACAGTTGAAAATTCACTTGGCCAAATCATTTCTGCTTTTTAAGATAATATCCTGTCCTTCAGCCCAACACAATCAGGACCCATTTGCAGGTGCTGTACAAAAAGATATGCAGTGGAAAAGGATTAAAAGTTTTCAGCAAGTTAGAGCTGTGTTTTCATAATGAGATGCTTCATGGGATGTGGACTGAGTCAAGCAGGGAAAAGTTCTTTCCAGCTTGCTGGTGCTCATTACACTTGATGATCTGTTTAGTTCAATGGAGATAAAAGGATTCCTTCATTCCATAAAGGAAAATTGTAATAAAACAAAAGTTTACCAGGGATAACATAACAATTGTTTGGCATGTCTTTTAAGGTAATCATTTTGACACCATCTGTAGGAAAACAAAATCAATTCTATATGGATTTGGTCCTATATATGCCATGCCACTCTGAGAATGGATGTGTTACCTTGCAAAAATGCTTCTTTCTTACTGATGATGCTAGAGGGATTCTGGACAGTTACCTGGAAAGCTAGTACAGATGAACAAAGCTTCAGTTAGCAAATGAATTTCATGTACCTGTGTAGCAACACTTTTCGTGTTATGTTCTGTTCAATTTCATTAAACATGCTTTGGTTTAGGCCACTGATGCCTTGTAGTACTGTGAATTCATCAAAATTCCTATGTGAGAAGTAGAAGTGACTTACTGACAGAAACTGGAATTCAAACAGCATTTTTGCTCTGTCTTCACCTAAGAAGTATGCTGATAGCACACTCCAGAAGTAAGTGATGCTCCTACCCACTGCTGTTTATAGAGGATCCCATTTTTGATTTCTCAAATCAAATCACAATCCATTGACTTTGTAACAGAGCTGCCCGCTTGTGGCAAAAGGCCCTGGATCAGACTTCAGAATAAGCATAATCTTTCAGTAGGACTGCTCATGTCCTTCTATTCTTCTCCATCAGTTTTACCTGGCTTTTCCTGCCCAGGGAACTCTCCAATCTAAGCTCTTCACTCAAAAAATTAACAAATAAATTTGAATAAGACAGGCTCAGGAAATTAAACTGACCTTTCTACTTTTAATATATGTAAGAGAAAAAAAGCCACATTTAAAATTCATAGTCGATGTTCACATTATTAGATAAAAGAGAAATTGATAGATTTAGAAGTATTCAGCGTCTATTTAAATTGTGACAATAACATCATGAAATCAGTTGCAATTGCAGATTAATTGCACTCAGAAAATTGCCATCCATCATTCTGAGAATGCTTTAATATGTTGAACTCCAAAGCCGAAAGTTGTTTTAAAAAATAACATTTTTGTTCGTAAAAACTGAAGACGCTTCTTAAATACAGGAAAGAACTGAACAAAGATAAACTGAATAAGGAATAAGAAAGGAAATTTAAAATAGCCTGCAGCTAAATTAATTTCATAAATCCTAAATCAAAGGAAAATACAGAGATCCTTATGGGGAAAAAACAACCACAACTGAACCTGCCAAAATCCCTTCAAAATGATGAAGTTTAAAATTCTTTTTTTAGATGACTACTAGCACAGATACATAAAGAGATAGTTTTAACATGTCAGCCAAACTGGAGAAGTAAAAAACTAAAAAACTCTTCTACACCTGAGCAGAAAAGTCTGACACATTGTGCTGAGAATTTTCTCTCAAGTCCTTATTGCTTTGAAATAAAAAAGCAATAAATCCCAGGATTAAAAAAAAAAGAAGATGGAAACACTAGTGCCAATAAAATTTACAAATTCAAATAAAGGATTTCTCCATCCTTTTAAATATCCTACAATAAACTCATAAAACCCTAGTTTCTTAAACAAGAGGAAAATGCTTTCATTTATCATACTCACTATGTAAAAGTCATTGTTTCAGAAGCTACACTCTTTGCTTCTGATAAGGTTATACTATTACTTTCCAGCTCAAGTCTTACCTCAGGCCCATAGTAATGCTTATTACATATACAATAGAGTCAAGGAATGAGTGAATTGCCTCAGTGAATACCTGAATGGACCAGCTCAAGCCTTCAGACAAACTTTTAGATATATCAGAAGTCTCTGCTCTTTCTCCTTATTGAAACTTTCTACACTTCTAACTTCCAGAAAGCAGAAAATATTAAAAGATGTTCTCTCAATATGAAAACTTGATCATCTATTTTTACCACAGTACCATGATTTTTCTATGCAAGTACATTTATAAGAAAAAAAATGCCAAAAGGTTCTTTCACTTAGCAGAAAAGGTTATATAAACCAAATTTGAAAGGTGAAATCAGGTGAATTCAAATATATATTTGAAGTATATATTTTAATGAAGAAAGAAAATAATGCACAAAAGTGGCTTATTCACCACTTTTTGGTCCTCGGATCAATACTGAATGTTTTTCTGGAAAAGATGTCCTAATCAAAGACAAGCTGCTAGGCTCAACACTGGAGTCAAGCATGAAATACTCTGACTGGTATTACACAGAAGGCTAAGCTGGGCTGCTGCAATTATTTTTTGTAGAAGATGGTGAATGTCCAGACTAAGAGAGATGTTATGCTGGATTCACTATTCAGATAAAGTAGAACTGTACAGGAATGTGGGAGCTGCAGCCTCTGCCACAGTGACCAGGAGTTAGCATTGAGGGGAAAAAAGGGAAGGTATTACCAGTGTAAAGATCTTGTGTATCAGGAAAGTAGGCTTAGGCAATTGGCATGTGCGAAAGCTAGAAGTCTGGCCTAGAAGACAAACTCTTCAAGGGCAGCCTCTTCAAAGCACCAGAATGATCCATCTTGATCTACACAAAACAGGCTGACATGGCCAGAGGCCAGGTTAGCTCGATGTGGAACTATGAGTAATAACACTGAAACATTGTCCAGGCATCCAAGGATTGAATTAAGAAGGCCATATCCCAGCTGGAGTTAAAACTGGTGAGGAATGTCAAGGGCAACGCTGTTAGTAGGAGAAAAGAATACTTTTATCAAGAGGAAGACCAAGGTTACTGTGGCTCTGCTGCTGCAAGGACAGGTGTCCTTGTGCTGAAGACTACAGGAAAACCTCAGGTACTCAATATCTGCCTCGGTTTCTATTGTCAAAGAGTAATTCTAGGTTTCCATGACTATTAGTAAAGTTTACGACAGAGAAGTACCACTCATAGTAAAGTAGAACTGAGATAGAAGGAGATTAAACAAACGGTCTACCTAAAAGTCCGTGCATGAATTGTGACTGGACTCATTTAAAGGTGCTGAGGAGTCCTGGTTGATACAGCTGTAAAGCTGCTCTCTAACATCTTTGAAAGATTATGGCTAAAAATTGGATTACACAAATGTCATATTGTCTTTAGAAAGGGTAAAAAAGATAATTCAGGAGAGTACAGCTTCATCTTCCACCACAGGGAAAGCTCTGGAGCAAAACCCTCATTGAAGCTGCTACCAGTCATTTGAAGAGCAAAAGAACAGGTAGCACATATCTAAGATGTGCAAATCATGCTTGACCAGTTTGATTGCTTTCTATGACGAAATGATTGATCAAGAGGAGAGCAGTGAATGTTGTTTGGAATCCAGCTGGGGGCCTGTAGTCAGTGGTGTTCCCCAGGGGATCAATAGCAGGTCCAGTCTTATTGAACATACCAACGACCTGGACAAATGGGTAGAATGCACCCTCAGCAAGTTTCCTGGTGATACAAAACTGGAGGCCGTGGCTGGTACACCTGAAGTCTGTGCTGGCATTTGGCAGGACCTTGATGGACTGAAAAGCTGGTCAGAAAGAAACCTAATAAGATTCAACAAGGGCAAGTGTAGGGTCCTGCGCCTGCAGAGGAATAACCCCAAATACCAGGACAGGTCGGGGGCTGATCTACTGAAGAGCAGCTCTGCAGAGAAGGATATGGGAGTCTTGATGGGTGACAAGTTGACCATGAGCTGGCAGTGTGACCTTGCAGCCAGGAGGGAATGAAATCCTGGAGTGCATCAGGAAGAGTCTGCAGGTCGAGGGAGGTGATCCCGGCCCTCTACTTGGCCCTGTGAGGCACCTCTGCAGTGCTGTGTCCAATTCAGGGCTCCTCAGTACAAGAAAGACAAGGAGCTACTGGAGTGGGTTCAGCGGAAGCTGTGAAGATGATTTGGGATCCGGAGTACCTCTTTTATGCGAACAGACTGTGAGAGCTGGGCCGGTTTAGCCTGGAGAAGAGAAGACTGAGAAGGATCATAAGTGCATGTAAAAATCTCAAAGGCTGGTACTAAGGCTATGGTGCCAGGCTGTTTTCAGTGGTGCCCAGTGACAGGACAAGGAGCAATGGCCATAGACTAAAACACAAGAGGTTCCACGTTAACAAGAGGAAGGACTTCTTTATGTTGAGGGCAGCAGAGCACTGGAACAGCTGCCCAGGGAGGTCTTGGAGTCTCCCTCTCTGGACACCTTCTAACCCACTTGCTTGTGTTCCTGTATAGCTGGCCCTTGACGATCCTGCCTTGGCAGACGGGTTGGACTGGGTGATCCCCAGAGGTCCCTTCCAACCCTATCGATCCCGTGATTCTGTGAAGTCAGAAATTGAAATGGTTAATGAGGAGCTTCCATTGGTATTGGTATTAGAAGTTCAACACCTTTGTCAGAGTTTGAACTATGGGATAAAGCATGCCCTCACCAAAGTAAAATAACTGCATGCACCATTACAGGCTGGGGAATGTCTCTGACAAGTCAGCCGTGTGTCATCTTGACAACCCAGGCAAACCAAATGCTGAACTTCATTAACAAAAGTGTAACCAACATGTTTTAGGAAGTGATTATTACCCTCTAACTGGTACACTCATATGCCACCTAAAGTCTTGTGTTCAATTTTGGCCTTCAAGTGCAAAAAAACTCAAAAAAAAAAAGAATTTAGGAGAGGATGACTGAAAAAGAAGACTGAAATATGTTGCATATGCATTAGTCTGGAAAAGAGAAGGATAAGGGAGAGTATTATTCCAGCCTTCATCTACAACCATGATAGAGGAGATAGAACTTGATTGCTCTCATAAGTATACACAGAAAGGACAGGAGGGCATAGTCCCTATAGGGGGCAGGAGAACTTTTCATTGCACATAAGGGAACAATAAAAAACATCATAATAAAAATTGTTAAGCACTGGAACAGGCTGCTAAGAGAGATGAGAAAGGTCTTCATCCTTGGACATCTTAAAAACTTGTCTGAAACTAAAACTGAGCAGCTTGAGAGATTTGCAGCTTCCTGTGTTCAGCAAATATTTGAATGGTCCTCAAAGGTTATTTCAAGCCCAAATTTTTGTGTGATTCTGTAAGGTCTTTTGACTTTGAAATCCATGAATCTATATTTTTTTTCTGATGGAACAGTGAAGAGTTTAGAGTGTTTTGCACTGTTTTTATGGAGAAGGATTTTGCTTGTAAATGTCAGCATTTTCTGTTCTCACTGTTATCGGACAAAATGGATGTACATATTCACTGCACTTTAGTAAAATCAGTCTTTACAAGTGCCTGTATCCATAGACTGTTTAGGACAGATAACACTACCTTTTTTTCCTGCATAAATTATCTTTGTTAAATGGGAATCTTTGTTACAAGCTTAAAGTTAGTTCTGATAAATCACACGCAGGCTGAAAGGTGAACTAAATTAAAGGGGGAAATAAGTTTCAGTATAATTGTTTGAGCACAGGTATTTGACTAAGAAATGGAGACAGTACAATAACACAAATAAAAGGAAATATAATAAAAAATAAATTAAAATTAAACATAATTTCTATTAATGAAAGGTTATTTTTCTATTTTTTGTTCACACATTTATAAGATGAAAACTAAAAAGGACTTTGTAATGTCTGTGTTCTGAGTAGCTGTACAGAACCACCTTTTGAATAACTTCTGAAATAGAATCCACAATCATAAATCAGGTGTTTATGCTCCTAAGAAGTGCCTTGAGAGAAGTGTATCTCAGCATGATATTCACAAAAAGACACCTGTTAAATGACTTCCTCGAATCTTATTTTTTCCTGCGATTTGAACCTTACTCATTACATATCTTCCTTAATGCAGGACTGTATCTTAGAAGTCTCTATAGGTGTTGAAAAGGGCTCATTCAAAGCTGATTTTATGCAGCAGCTCAAATATTTGAGCATCTGTGAAGAATAAACCACAGACGGGTTTCTCTAGAAAAGGTGCAAACTGATAGCTTTCTTGTGTCCACACAGTACTCAACTTTTGAATTATAGATAACTGTGATAGCACTTCTTTCCACTTCTTCCTATTTCAACTGTATCAATATCATTCATAATATTGGGAATGTGAGTAGAAATTAAAAGGATGTTAATATATATATAAACAGAAAGCATGAATATCTAGTCTGGATGTCACAAAGAGCTCAGTTCTTTAAGGATACCTTCTTACCTGGGAGTGATAAAATCAAATACATTTTTTAGTGTTATGGATGAAAGTTTTACATAAGGAACTTCCTTTCAGGAATGAGGCTAAAGTTATCCCCACTTTGCTTTGTCTCTTGTTCATTCTTTAGTTAATCTTGAATTTGCTCACATATGAAAAAATATCAAAGGTGAGAGTACACAACTCACTTTCTGGTGTTTGGGTTTTTTTTGGAGTATTTTGTTGTTGTTGTTGGTTGGTTGTTTTTTTTTTTTTTTTGCTTGGTTTGGGATTTTTGTTTTTTCTTGTTTGTTTGGGGTTTTTTGTTTTTGTTTTGGTTTTTGGTTTTTTGTTTTGGTTTGGTTTTGGTTTTTTGTTTGTTTGTTTGTTTTGTTTTTTTGGGTTTTTTTCTCTCAGAAATACTGACTACATAGCAGAGGAGAGCTGCAAAAGGATCCCTCCACCAAAGCTCTGTGTTGCTGTCCCAAGGTAATTCACATAATATGGCTTTTTTACCCTATAGGTATTTGGGTTTGAATGATCCCCTTACTGACTGCAGGTTTAGTCAAAGAAGTTTGGAACGGTCCTCAAAAAACTGGCTGTGAGTTTCTGCTTTTCTGGTGGTGTTTGCTATCAGTTTGTATAGACAAAAGCCTTCATTCAACAGTCTATACTGAGTCAAGGCCATCTGACATTTAACTCCATATTTGTCCAGAGGGGAAAGAGTCCTTTGTGAATAGAGTATTTAAGGTCATCAGATACATACATGCAGGCAGCTCTACAAATCTTCACTCCTCAAGCTGGACCTCTACTTGCAGTACAGTGGTCATTTAATTATTTAATTTTCCAACATACAGTAATTACAATAATTTCCATATTTACCATTACCATTTGAACAGAACAATCCCATGCAGACAATTTATAGTGTGAAACACTTTAGATGTAAATCACAGAACACTGGAATGGGAATTAGGAAATCTGGATTATATTTATGGCTCTACTATAACCTGCTCTGTGACCCTTAATAAATCACAACACCTTTTGTTATCCTGTTTCCTAGTTCATATTTATCTGATAGTTCATTCAGAAGAGAAGTTTCTTGTGCAGGGAATCTTCCTTGTTAATATTCGTCAATGGTTATTTAGATAACTTCTTAATTACTTTAATTATATTACTGTTAAGAAATAGTACCTCCATGTTGTATTACACTTTGTATAGCCTGTATAAATCTGGAACAGAGATAGGGCTATTCTTTTTGCTAATGTAACATTTCTGTAAATGTTAAAGAGCTGTAGGAATGCAGGGAAAATTGAGAATAAAAGACAATATTGTACCTTCAGCTAAAACCAACCACTCAGTCTCAGGAAACACTAATAAATCCATTAATTTTAGAAAATTCTACAGTGACTGTGCTGAGGCGATAGCTTAATAGTCAGGTCAGGGAAATGGAGATAATTTCACTTTGAATACAGTTTACTGAAGGAGCCACAACCACTTAGGGGATTTTAGCTGTTTCTGAATTTCAAATGCTTCTAAATTTCAGCTCTGGTTCTATACAGCATATCTTCAGCATGACCCCACCCTTATCTTAATTGTATCAGGCATTCTTTTGATCTGATTCTTTATCCCCATTTTGTTATGGGTGTTTATGCAACAAGCAAGTATATACAGTGAATGAAAATCACAACATAAACATATATAGCATATTTTGTATCTGAAACAATATTTATCTTGCATTAAGGCAAGTGGCAGCCCAAAATGTAAAGAAAACATAAAGAAAAACCCCCGTAAAAAACATAAAGAAAAAAGAAGAAAGAATATGGGACTAGATCTAAAAGAGCCAATAGAGTAAGTAAAAACAAAGTCTGTTAAAAAAACAGAAAAATTTGCCTAATTTTATCAACCCAAATTCCAGTTCAATCCTAGGTAGTACAGGTTTTCATTTCTGGAGATATAAGATCTGTTCCACGTTAAGTAGATCGCAAATAAATTTCATGAATCTTTCATCCTGCTTCCTATTCTGTTCACCAGAACAGCAATACTCAGTCCAGTCTGCAAATGAAAACTATAATTCAAAAATAGCATTGAGTAGAGGGGTTAGAGATCAGGATTGATTTAAATGGACTGATGTAAATGGGCCTCCATCAGGTCCTGATTCAGTAAGCACTTGAACATATGCATAGCATCTAGTACTTGATCAGTCCCATTGCTTACCTGAAGTAGAGCTTTAGATGCATTAAAAACAGTTCAGACCTCTTTTGTTTGTCTCCTACCAGCAGGGAAAGAGCCATTCATAAACATTAGCTCAGGTTTGCTCCTGCAGGAAAATGGACTGGCAAGTTTTGAAGTGCAAAGCCAGACTGTGCACTGTAAATGTGAAGCAGCTGATGTTGAGAGGCCATGGATAGGCTGCTCTGTAAAAGGGGGAAATCGTAACATGTCAGACAGTGCAGTCTGCTGATCTGTTTGGCACTGGAAGTTTAAAAAAAAATGATTCTACAACAAAAAAGTTCCCACAATATCAGTGGGGGGAAAGAAAAAATCATAAAAGGACTTCAATCTGAAAAATATTTTTGTTTAGGTGTTTTGGGGTTTTATTTCTTATTGTTGTTGTTTGGTTTTTTTGTTTGTTTAACTTGTTTTTTTCTCCAGGAAATAATTTTCTTTTTTATCATGTTTTTCATAAGCTGAGTGCATGTCTCCACAAGAGCACTTTCAGAAGTTCTCAAACAAATGGTGGAATTATAAAAGGTACTATTAGTTTAAATTTGGGATCAACATAGTATTCAGAGAATCCTAGAATCTTTGAATGGCCTAGGCTGCAAGGGACCTTAAAGATCGTCTTACTCGAAATCTGTTTCCATGGGCAGGGACACCTTCCACTAGACCAGGCTGCTCCAAGCCCTGTCCTACCTGGCATGGAACACTTCCAGGGATTGGGTAGGTTTACTGGGCCACCTGTGCCAGTGCCTTAGCACCCTCACAGTAAAGATTACATTTAATCTAAATCTACTTTCTTTCAGTTTGAAATCATTCCCCCTTGTCCTGTCACTACATACTCTTCTAAAAAGTCCCTCTCCATCTTTCTTGTAGGCTCCCTTTAGGTACTGGAAGGCCAAAATTAGGTCACCTCAAAACCTTCTCTTTTCCAGGATGTACAATCCCAATTCTCTCAGCCTTTCATCGTAGGAGAGATGCTTTTGTCTCTGTTTTAATGCAAAGCAGGCAGTGAGTCTGTGCTTCTTACATTTTAAATGACTGTTGAGAGCACCGGGTTACAAAGGCAAAACCATTCACACCTATCAGTATGTCTACCCTGCAGGGATAGTGAGCTCAGCAGTGCGCTCAGAATCCCTGGTCCCTGCTCATCCAAGCTGAGGAATCAGGGGGATACCACCTCCCATCTCTTCCTATGCACTGAAGCAAACAAAGCACAACTTCCTGCATGGTGGGGATGGGCATCTGGGAGCCTTGGCTGTGGGGTGTCTCCCAAGCACATCTCTTCTGTAAAGAAGACACAGCTTGCCTCCTCCTTCTTCTGCCCCTAAACATGAGCACGGCTGAGTGGCACCCTGAGGTCAGGCTGGAGGTAGGTTCTGAAAAGCACAGCCGGATGAGGCTCTGCATGTAACACAAACGGTGAAACTCTTCTTCTCTGAATACTAACAGGGCATAAGTATGGGCATGTGTCGGACAGTTCAGCAAGGAAACTGGGGGTGTCTAACCACACTGGTTTATCTGCAGCTAACTCTGGTACCTCTGATCAGTGCTGCTGTAGGTGATGAACCTGAAAGTAAACAACATGGGCATCTTGTAGGGTTTGGCAACCACAGCAGTAATTTTAGTGCATCAAGGATCGTCTATTCAATCTGAAGATGAGTGGCACAGAATGAACCTTTCTTTGTATAATTAAACAACATTAACTTTCAAAAGTGCTGGGAACATCCCTTGGCACTCTTTAATTTGCTAGTGTAGATATAATAAAAGTGTGTATGTAGAAGCGTTGGAGTTTAAATTGTCAAAATTTAAATACAATGCTTCAGTTCTGTTGTTGCTTCAGTCCTCTGTCTCTGTACCTGGGTCATACTGAAATCCAAACGTGTCTCATGTTGACCCATGCTTTTCATAAAAAATAAGGTGCCACCTTTAGGAGAAGAAAATTTATCCTGTACTACTGTTATTGTCAAGTCAAATGCATATGAGTGGACAGGGCATGCACACTGACTGGGAGGTTTTTCTCACTTGTCTTTATGTAGCTAAAGGTAGACGTTTAGCTAGCTAAACAAGTTAGGGGAATTATGTGCTAAAATCGCCCACCTCTCACTACTGGTTCTAGAGAGGGCTTAAGATGTTGAGTTTACGCACCTACCTTATCTTAAGTTTTGTGAAGGGAATTCAGTCTGTGCTGTGCTTAACTCATACCCCTTTTTATCTCCTCTGCTATTCTGGCAACGTCTCCCAGTCAGGGAAATTCCACAAAGTGAACCCCAGCATTGTCTGCTGCCACATGGGATTTGTAAAAGTAGAGCTCTAGGATGAGAATGACAGATACCCTGCAGGCAGGAAAGGTTTGTATGTTGGGTCTTTCTGTCTGAGGTGGAGTTAATGTTCTTCATCGCTGCTTGTTTGGTTCTGTTTGAGATTTGTGGCCAAAATGACACTGACAACACACTAATATTTTAGCTATTGCTGAACAGTACTTACACAGTATCAAGGTCTTTGTTTCTCACGTCCCAGTACACAGACTGGGGGTGCGCAGAATCTGGGAGAGGCCACAAATGGGCAGAGGATCCAAACTGGTCAGTGAGAGATTCCATGCTGTGCACTGACATGCTCAACAATAAAGGAGAGGTTTGAGCAGATCGTTTTTTGCTTGGGAGCTACTTGGGGTTTGGTCTACAGATGGGAGATGGTGAGTTACTGTCATTGCATAAAGTTTTTTGTTTTGTTTTCTCTCTCTCTTCTTATACTTCTCCATTTACCAAGATCTTTTTTATCCCGACCCATGTGTTTTCGTGCTTTTAATCTTCCATTGCTCTTCCTCCATTCCACTGTGGGTAGGAGGGAAGAGTGAAGGACTGGTTGTGGGGTGCTTGTCTGCTTGTTCTGGCTAACCCACAACAGCATGGAAAAGCTGATGCATAAATGTCCTGGGCAATAAGGACATTCTACCAAAGCAGCCACCCACCACCTTGCACAAAAAAAATCCTTCTCCATAACTTAATGACATACTCTGCATTTACAGCCCCCAGTTTCACCCACAACATTTGATTACAGTGCAATTAATGCTTACGTATGCCTTTCCTGTATTTAATTTTTTACCTTAAATGATAAGTCAAAATTCAGCCACAGATTTTTGCCCAATTGTAGGTATTCTTGTCCAATAAAGTACCATAATTTCAATATATATCAGAAGAACAGTATAATTGCTCCTTCTGTTATTACAAATAATAATACCAGAACTTAAAATAAATGTTTTACATAAGCATTTCTATAATAACCAACAAGAAATGGAAGGAAAAGTTATATCAATTTATTTGCACTATAATGAACACACCACATCATTACGCTCTCTTTTCTCCTTCTTTCCTTTCTCTTTCTTTCTTTTCAGATTTTTTCTTCTGATTCTCCCTATCTTTTTTTTTTTTTTTTGTTTCTTCCTAAAGGGACGCTTGAATAGAACTATCTGGTTTAGAAGATGAGGCTGACTGATTACTGTAATTCATAGGGCCTTAATTAGCTGCACAAACCATTAGCTACAATTAGACTATTATAAAACACTTGATGCGCTGTGTCAACCATGGGGGCTCATTTATTCTTGTGGCAGGGGAGGGAGGGGGGGAAGGGGAAAAGAGAGCACTGTACAGCCAAGCATGCTAATAAAGAATGATTTTTGATTTAAGATGTTGCCGATAGTCCCTCAAAATTAATCTCAATAGCTGTCTAATTTGTGTCGGTGGATGGTATATTTATTGTAAAATGACACCAAAGCTAAATGAGTTACCTGAAGCAGGACTGCTAATGTCAGCGCCTGGAGACGCAACTCCATATGCCGTAATACAGCAAGGCACTGGGGCTGAATACTCCCAGCGGAGCACTTTGCTTCATCTGTCTCTGGAAATGCAGCAACCTGACTTACACTTTATGATCCTTAAATAATAATAATAAAAAAAAAAAAAGGAAAAAAAAAAAAAAAGATATGAGAATCAAATTCCGAAACAGCTTTCAAAGGTTAGGGGGCTTACAAGGGCATGGTGCAGCCAGAAACCTTATTGAAATTGGTTTGGGTGTTGGCATATGTAAAAGTGGAAATTATGAGATTTGTCTTTAAAGTGAAAGAGAGAGGAAATAATACAGATAAGGAGGATTTTTCTAAAGGGCTTAACACAGTGGGGATGTAAGCATGACATTCTTTAACTTAGAGGCCTTTTTTGTTTGTTTTCCTATTGTATTTTCTGATTCATATTGTATTGATCTAACTTTCTAGTTGCAAATTGCTGGAAATACATTTATAGATTCCTTTAATTTATTTCTTTTTTTTTTTCTTTTACCCTTGATTAATTTCCTGCTAAGCACCTTTGCAACAGAAAGTCACGAGCTTAAAAAAGGAGAGGTTGGTTCAATAATACATGGCACTTGGTCTTTTCTGTACCATGCATGAAAGTATAAAAGCACAGAGGGGAAGAAAGCAGAATCTGTAGTTAATATGTTAGATTGGGACTCAGAGACCTGAATTTTGTTCCTGTTGTGCCCTACATGACCTTGGGCAAATCCATTTCTCTGTGCTTTTGTGCAATGTGGGGACAGTCACACTTTCTCTCCTATTATGCTTTGTTTCTTTCAACTCTGGGTCCCAGATTCACGAAGGTAAATCAAGGTAATTTATCTTGATGGACTAGAAAGTAAGAGCTGAATTACCTCTGTGGATCAGGGTCTAAGCTTTTTGGGGCAGGGATTGCCTATTGGTTTGGGAAAATACAGCACTTGGCATGCGGGACCAAATGTCATTTAGAAACTCTAAATCTTCTTGCAAAAAAATCCCACAACATGCTGCTAATAGGATGGAGTTGTTACACTGCATACACTGTGATTAACTAACTGATGATCTTCAGCGATGCTGCAGCTGCCAATACACTTTGTACTATCCTCAGCCATTAATATCTCAGCAGAAACAGAGCTCAGAGTGTCCAGACCCAAAATTACAAGCCTCTGCTGCCAGAGCCAAAGGAAGGTGAGTCACTGATAATTGCAGCTGAGTGTCCTGTCTCTCACTTAGGATGCTAAGCACTGTATCTAGCTCAGGAATCAGAGACAAAGAGTTGGAGCATGACCCTCATCTCTACTTACGCAGTGAAATGCAAATGTGAGGAGACAGATAAACATTACCTGGCTCTGATACAGAGGTGGCAGCCACCATGTCTAACATGTAGAATTCCCCTTGAGCAGTTGGGTATGATATTGTTTCTTCCTGTGTCTGGCCTGACTGTTCCAGAGCAGGGCAGGTATCACTGTGTGCATTTAGAAAGTGGCAGCCCTAACCTGCCTCCCTTTATGCAGTCCTGAAAAACAAGCTTTCTTCTTTACACATCTGACTGCCAAAGATTAACATTGATGTAACTTTAACAAAAATTACCACACTGATGCCTTTTTACAACATATACATTGATTGAAGCTATGATATTAAAGTCTCATGTGGAAAATTTTGTCTCCCTTGAGAGGAAAAACAAGCACCCACCTTCCCACCCGTCCAAGAGATTATGCAATGCAAAAACATCACAGAAATAAAAAAAATAAAATAAAAAGGTCAAACAATAGTCGGCAGACAAAGCATTTTGTCCTACAGGTATATGGGAGAGCATGTACATATATATGCATGCATATAATAGCTCTACATATATATATGTGAATCTAGGCATTTACAAATAAAAATTTCATATAAATTTTCTTTTACTCAAAAATCTGAAGAAAAAAATCCTGCTGCGCTTTACAGAGAGTCTGTTAAAAATATAATAATTTACATAGAGGCATGGAGCTCTGTTAAAAGTTGGTGTCAGAGAGAATTCAGTAATTAGTAGTTAATTGTAAAAAGAACTGTGTTAGATGGGGTTGCCATATTATAATTATGGTGGAAGATGAAAAAGGATTTTCTGGATGATGAAGGAAGGATCAGTCAAGGATGACCAAGAGCTCAGTCCAATCTAGTAGCATGATTGCAATTAACAATCACACTCATAAACAGTACTCCATTGGGATTTGAGGAAATATCCTGGCCATAAAGATTAAAAAATGGGTAAATTCTGCTGTAGATTGATGAGATAGGACGGCTGGTATTTGCAAAAAGGAAGAAATTTAGTCTTTTTCTTTAGGACATTATCGACATATCTTCAAAAGAATCCATGGTCCACAAACTTGACCACAGAGAAATTCAAAATAAATTGACCTCAAATTCTTCATTAGATGATATCAGAAAGCAGCCTGGAGGAAATAGGTGGGGTGGGTGCCATCTCTGACAGAAAAATACCGCCTATAAGATGGGAAAGTATATTCAACATCGGTGGTCTCATGAAATTTATTAAATATTTATTCAGTGATTATTAAACAATCACCATTCAAACAGCAGTTTGTTCAGTTTCCAGGCAGTCCCCTTCCACTAATGATGACAGAAGACATGGATGCCTCAGGAGAGGTTCCTTGGCGAGCTTTCCCCAAACCCCCTGAAGCAGGATGTTTAGGCAGCAGCAAGACTGCCAGCACAGGGTGGTGGCTTTGTCTTCTCAACAGTAACAGAATAGGAGAAAAGCCAGAAGCAGAATCACAGAACCACAAAATAAGCTGAGGTGGAATGGAGTAGCAAGGATCACCAAGTCCAACCCTTAACCCTGTACAGGACTGTTTCCAAAAGTCACACCGTGTGCCTTAGAGAATTTTGCAAACCCTCCTTGAACTCTGTCAGAGTTTGTGCTCTGCCCACTTCCCTGGGGAGCCTGTTCCAGTGCCCAGCCACCCTCCGGGTGAAAATCCTTTTCCTAATATCCAACCTAAACCTCCCTTGACACAATTTCACTCCCTTGAATCCTATCACTGGTCACTACAGAAAAGAGATCAGTGTCTGACGCTTCTTTTCCTCTCATGAGGAACTTGGAGATTGTGATGAGGTCTCCCCTCAGTCTCCTTCTCGCCTAACCTGCTCTTTTTCAGATCCACATGAAATTATTCAAGACTTTCTCTGAGCATTTAGACTCCTTGCCATGATTCCTGAGGTTTTTTTCCATTTCTGAAACAACATCTACTTGAATAGCCCCTTCAATTCCTCCTTCCTTTCCTGTCAAAGGATGTGCAGGCCTTCCATAGCTATGGCACATCTACATGAAAAGCAGATAAATGATTTCAGAAGATGTTTTCAAAGGTGCAAATGGCAGGCAGGCATGATATTCCCATTAAGGATCTATATGTACTGAGACCCTTCAAAAGTCTTGCATTTAACTACTGGCTTCCAGCGCTAGAATCACCCTGCTTTCAGTTTTCTTTCCTCTTTCTCCTAACTTTCCATTCAGTAGTCTAAACTTACAATGTTATTTTCAGTAAATTATTTGGTATGTTGCTTTTTTCCTTCTTTTTTTTCACTACCCTGGGAAGTCAAAGAGTAGACAGTATTACTTAGTGATTCATCTATAGTTCCTTCTTGAACCAATTCCTGCTTCTTGCTTAGGACTTACAGATGTTTTGTAGAGATACTGTAAAAGGCAAAGAGTTCTCAGCTTCGAACAATACAGATTTTAAAGTCAAAAACCCTCCAGTTTCTGAGAAAATAATGCACAACCCACAAAAGAGAGCAGGTGGGAGGGGGAAAGATTAAGAAGAGTCAAAAAACCCCACGTTTTTATTTACTGGGTTTGACTTGGATCTCATAAGTTCTCTCTAATATAATGATATCATTTTTTTCTTGTTTCAAAGAAAAAAAAAAAGTCTTTCAGATCAAAATTTATCAGAGTCAAAAGAAAAAAAATGAAACAGACCAGCATAAAAATTTAACAGCAACATTTAATAATGTATACAATAAAATATTGCAGTAATATATTGACAAATACAGTAATAAACTATTAATGTGATTATGCTTCATCAGTGAAACAGCCCTCCCTCCTTATCTTTCAAAAACTTTGAATAAAGTCTCTCCACTCTAATCAACAGTTTAACCAGAACCCTTCAAAAACAAACAAAGCAATAACAAGCTGGAATTTAAAATAAGGATTCCCAATCTAATATTCCTGTGACAACATGTACGTATACAAGCTAAGGTAGCTGTAATTTATTTCTTGGTTTACACCAGGGTATGTGAAATGAAGACTTACTCCATAACAGCTTAGTCAGGAAGATACTGTACTGTAGTTATTTTATACTTTTTTTCACCAGTACTGGGAAAAAAAATGCAAGAACTGTTGTCACCATTTTCCAGATCCTGACTGAAGCATGAGGAGAGGAATTGTCTATTCAAGATCTGCTCTTGATGAGGCAATGTCCAGCTCACTGCTGTAATGTCTGAAGGCAGCCAGACACCTGAGATGGTCACAGGCTCTTGAGGACACATGTGGGTAAGCGTGAGGCACCTAAGACTGCAATTCATAACAGACACTATCCAGAAACCTCTTCAAATTCCTCTCAAAGACAGAATCTGACTCTAGGCTCCTGGAGGCCTCTCTCAGGTTCAAATCCTCTCACATAATTAAACAAGCCAGGTCAGTTCTTTTTCATATCAACAAGGAATGGTTCATAAGGCTAAAACATTCTCACAGTACATGTCTGCTCATGATTCAAGCCTCCTTTTTCTCTGAACATCTAAGAAGCCATACATATAAGAGATTCCATTTAACAGTTGAAACATAAAGAGTAAAGCAGATAACTGAGTGAGAAATCCTTCTTTCAAGCATTTTAATTACTATTTTCATATGAGCTCTGTATCAGCAGATCTTATCAGCAACAACTTCATATATCCTAGCTGTCTTATGGAATTGAAATGTTCAGGGAGGATAAGGCCACTTAAAAGTACTGTTTCTTCAGTCATTTTTCCTCCTTAGGACTGAGGAGATCCTGGCATGTTATTCTGGATGGATGAACCAAATGGAATCTGATGCCACAATCAACCAGTATGTGTGCTCTGGAGCCTTTGGTGTGCTCACAGACAGGTCATGGCTAAATCCAGTTTGGGATTTTCGATGTAGAAGGTCAGATATTTAATTCACATACGGGAAAATACTGCATTGCCCCATGCTTTGTGAAGAGAACACTTCAGATACCTCACTTGAGAATATATATAAGAATTTAGTTTTGTGTTTCCAAAAAGTCAGTGACTGCTTAAGTAATAGAAAAGTTACATGTAGCAGAAATAACAATCTTCCCTTCAGGTTTGAGAGAGAAGCTCAGATAGCATTGTTAATGGCTTTCAGACGTGTTTGGAATTAATCCCTTGCATCTGTTTGTCATCTTTTTCAGGTTTAATGACTTGATGCTTTTCTAGGTAAACAAAGAGGCTCTCTTACTCGTACATGCTACTTAGAGCAGTATGCATACCTGTAAAATTAAAAGGTGGCTAGACTGAAAATAGGTTTTGCTGTGACTTTGTTACGACCTTTATTCAAGCCAAATTCCAGTCCAACATGAGTCACAGCAGTCTGATGGATGGAGTTGCAGCTACTGAGTCTGCTCCTGCACAGGCCAGGAAAGAGACAGGCATACTTGCAGCTAAATCTAGACATCAGTGGTACAGAATTCAGTGTCTTAACTACTCACTCATCTTCCTTTATACTAGGAGAAGAACAATAGACACTTCCAGGTCACAATTCATTCGACCTCTTTTAAATATCTACTTTGGTATAAGATGAATTGCTTCCTAGAAATGCCCACTGATTGTGCAGAGCCCCTAAGGTGATATCTGCATTATAGACATCTACAATAAATCTCGTGAATTCCTGTAAAGATGGTGGGAAAACAAAGTTAATATTGAACATCACTATCTATTCCTTATGTTAAAATCACTGTAACCCTGCTGAACCATAAGAAGTAAAGCTTTCCCTAAAAATTACAACAGCAAACGCTTTTTATATGTAAATATTACCCCTTTTATTGAGAAAAAAATATTGTAGGAGTGAATCAAATGCAGAAAACAAAACAGACTGAATTGCTATTTATTGAAATTGATTCGATACTTCTATTCTTCTTCTAATACTTGATACTGACAGTTGGAAAATTAGTTGTGATACCAGACCTTAGACCAAATTGTCA
This sequence comes from Atrichornis clamosus, assembly GCA_013400975.1. Classification (NCBI taxonomy): domain Eukaryota; kingdom Metazoa; phylum Chordata; class Aves; order Passeriformes; family Menuridae; genus Atrichornis; species Atrichornis clamosus. Next base: position 61,602 of record WBMZ01013838.1, read on the forward strand.
GTACTGGAAATTCTTTCAGTATTGCTAACACCAGAGATTTGTTCGGCTTCTGCCTTTCACTGGAATCCTCAGAGTGAAGGAGGCAGATTCATAAAACATGACACTTTCTAGCTCAGCCTCCTACAGAAACCAGCTGTCGACGAACAGGAGCAGCCGTCGAGCTGAACGTCTCTCCTGGCTCCTGCTGGTGTGTGGACAGCTCTCATGCATGACACATACATGGCTGTGTTTTTATGTTACTGCCTGTGCAGGCTCAGCGTGGAAATCTGGGTCAGTCCTCCTGCAGTGCCGTGGCCGTGGGGCTGGAACTCTGTTCCCCGTTTCCAAACTACGCAGAAGCCTCACGGGCTATACAGAGGCTTTCCATCTTCTTTTCACTGTTTGTGTTCCCACTCTTCTCGTACTGAAAAGCAACTAGGCTATCAGATCAAACTGAGAAAATATCTATACATAGCAGAAAATGTGTGACAGTGATGAAAATTAGAATATTAATGTCATAGTATAAAACCAGGATGTTTTGACAGTTCTGAATTTCCCATCATTATTCTCAAAACCCAAGATATCAAAATGGCCATCAAAAATAATCAAGTCTTCAGAATGTTTTTGGGTTTTCTTTTGTTGTTTTTTTGGTTCGTCTGTTTGAAGTTTTGTTCCTTTTTTGTTTGGTTTGGGTTGGTTTGGTTTGGTTTTTGTTTTGTTTGTTTGATTGTTTTGTGGTTTGTTTGGATTTTTTTTTCAAAAATTTATTTACCTCAGGTGTAAAGGCTGTCCCTCAGGACACGTTTGCAAAATGATGAAGACCATATCAACTCATGTCCTTGAAGAAATAATTCTTATGCATTCCAAGTATGATAAAAAATATTGGCTGTATTTGTTCCAGCCTATCAGGTAAATATGTATATGTGTAGTTCTTTTAAAACATTTAATTATTTACTCAGGAGACCAGAACAGCTGTTCTGCCAGGTAAATACATTTTGAGGCAGCTTTTTAAGATGTGTATTATGTTAGATCTATTTCCACTTAAATGCATTTTTTTTTGTAACACAAATTCTTTTAAAAGGCAAAATCTATTACCTTCAGAGCCATTCTCTTCTATCATGTAAACATAGATTTGGGGGTCACGCTTTGCATAATAAAACAGCACCAGCAAGGCTCTTTGAAGAGGCTTTTGCTTGATTGTATGGGCCAGAGTCTGATGTGTTCGTTTGTAAGAGGAACAACATTAACTGATTTTAGTGGAAGTTTCTTTACATATTTATATAGCAAAGCAGATTCCTGCATTTCAGGGCAACACACAAGAGTACATTAAACACGAATAACAGGAATAGACATAGGAGAGCTGGACCCTTATCCAGAATAAAACTGATTGTGCTGAAACACAGCTTTGAGTCTCAGCATTCAGTCTGCCTTCCAATTAAAAAAATCAGAAAGTGATTACTTTATCACAGCACCTTAACCAACTGTTCTAGAGCTGGAAATGCCTTTGGATCTAGGGCTGTCTTCCTGAGTTTTATGTTTGCAGCATTTCTGGGAAAAATATTTCTTATTTTCGGATGAGTTAGCTCATCAAACAGGGTAATATGTCTGTCTTTTGAAGGTGATTTCCCCCTTAATTGCTTTGTGAAAAGCCATTTCTAAAATTTAGCTTTCCTAAGTTACTTTCTTGTTCATTTTCTTTAAAAGTAACAGGGGACTCTCACCATGACTATCAGTTTTAAACGTATTGCAACATGTTTAGGAGTAATGGTATACTTGTGCTTGTGCTAGTCAAAGATAAAGATTTGTAGCAAAAGAAATCAGGTTTATTACAACAACCAATATCCTTCTTCTGCAGATCTCCTGTGCTCAAAGTCTTGCTTTTTTTTCCCTTTTCTTAGTTTACCAAATCAAAATATTTGTTTGTCTTTCTTGTACCACAGATTTTAACATTTCTGGTACCAGTAACTTTGACTTTATACCTTATTTTCTTAGACATTGCACAAAAAGATTCCAAAAAGAGGACCCAAAAGAGGTTCACCTTGCAAGCACTGGTCATGTGATTCTGATTTTATACATTCCTGAACAGATTAATTTGATGCATTACAAGTTCTTTGAGTTATCAATCATTTTACACTAATCTAAATTTTGCAAGAAAATGGTGTGTGGTATAAAGTTAGGGATACTTAAGTGATTGAGTTGCAGTGATTGCTGAAGAAAATACTTTGATAGTTAACAGATGATGAAGTCCTGAAAGATTTTTAGTTTCAAAACTTCTTGGAAAAAGTCTCAGAAAATTTGATTCCTCCCTTTTCAAGGGTTCTTGTTTTGCCTAAGTTAGAAGTATTTTATGGATACCTGATTAAAATGTTATAACTCCAGTGATGTTACTGATGGTACCTGACATTTATGTTTTATTTGATATAAGTATGCATTGACTGTGAGCAAATAGGTGGAGATAAACAAATTAAAATTACTGAACTCCATAGCGAATAATACGTAAAAAAAAAGAAAAAAAAAAAAAACAATTCTGTACCCTAATGCAGCTTTTCTAATTTCACCCATAATATTCTGTCTGAAAGTTGAACAGTGTTTGATATGTTCCTCCTTCCATTTGAAGTACTTTGCTAATCCATCTGAACAACTTTAATAATAACTCAGCAGGGTGTCTTTTGCCATTCTGCCTCCACTTTTTCTCTTTTTTCTCTTGGGCTACTGTGAGAACTTAAATGATCCAACAAATTTGTCTTTTGGCGACTGGGAATGCTGCAAATTTTATTTGGTGGAACCAAGGCATTGGAATGATACTCTAAGTGAAACACCAGGATAAATTGGTACTCCCCAAATATGTTATGTTCAAGCTGGTTTTCTGAAACTATCTATCTTTTCTCAAAGAACAAGTTTTGGACCACCAGGCCCTTGTTCATCATGAGTGGGTACATTGTAAAACTTTCTATCTTTTCACCAACATTCTTCTAAACTATTTATTGTACACTTCTTTCTGCAGTTAGTAGAGCAGTTCAAACTGAAAGTAGTTAATTTGTTTATATATATAAGTGAAATGACATCTCTCTCACATGCCTGAAGATCAAAGTCCTTTTGCATGTCGCTAGTTTGTTCATGTGCTGTTGTCCAAGGTTTACAGATATGTAAACCTTCACATTACTTTAGATCACACAATTGGTCTTTATTATCCAGGATTCCATCTTTGACATTAGCCAGTATCTGATGCTTCAGTAGAAAAGGTAAAAAATCAGTGACTTTTTAATGATGTGTGCGTTTCTATTTCTTCCTAATCCCAATGCTTTATGCGTTGAAGCCTCTTAGTCTATGTGTCAGACTCGGGGATATATTTAGCTGTCTAAGCCTCCATTAGTTTCAATGGAAGATTTAGAAACAAAATAAAGGTTATGTGTGTAAAATCCATCGAGAACCTCTACTTCCACCACCTTCCTGCCCCATTTAATTTAATTTTGTGTAGTATCCTTGTATATACACTATGTAAAGGCTCTTCCAGATGAGATCTGCAAGTCCTTGCTTCGGCGGTTTCCGATACTGCCGTCCCTTGCTGTCTGCCCCTCCAGATGTCTTCCCTGCTCCCAAACCTACAACAACGCTGGCAAAATGCTACATCTGATTAGACTTCAGCTACCCCATAAGAAGACCAGCACCTTCATTTAAATTAGAAGAAACACTTCTAGTCTGGAACACCTCAGGGAAGAGTGTGTTTTTCTTTTAACTGAGTGCTTCAGGGTGATGTGATTGCAGAGTAGGAGCAAGGTAAACTTCCAAGGAGGTCAGAGCCATAAACACTGAGAGATTTCCCAGAGATAATTCATCAGCATCATAAGATTTTCCTGAAAGTTTCCTTCCCATGTTATCTTGAGGCAATGATGTCCACAGAAGACCTGGTGTTTGTTATAAATAGGTATATACATTTGAGTATGTATATAGAGAGGTTTTCTCCAATATTATTTCCTGAACAGAGATAGAAATCATAACAATACACTTGAGGTATTATTTTTATGCCTACAGGGTTGAGTGTAAAGTACACTGTCTATTTTCTAAGAAAAGGAAAGAGAATTTATGGACTTGAATGAATAAAAAGAGTTTAAAAATAAGAATGCAATATTGTTGTTGTTTTGTTTGGCTATGTTTGTTTGCTTAGTTTGGTTTGACTGTGATTTTTTTTTAAGAAATGAGTATAGTTCTGTTCAATATTCAATTTAAATATTCATGTTTCATTGTTTATTATTTCTAGTGTTTAAAAAATGGCTGCCATAAATTCTTATATCCCTGTCCTTTAAAATGTTTATGATATAAAAATAAGTAAGTCAGCAGTGTTAAGACACAGCCTTTTAATTTAGGTGAGAATTGCTTTTGTAGAAACAGGTTTTTTATCATACCAAAAGAATTCAGGATTAGAGACAAGCACAGGTTAAAAATAATTTGCAAGTCCAGCTACAGAAAGCCCGAGTGATTCATATAGTTTCAATTCTTCCTGTGAATTTGTCCTTTGCTTTCAATTGTTCTTATTTACATATAGCCTAGTTTCAGAGCAGAGACCTTTTAAACACATCGATGGGTCAATAAATCTATGCTTTTAATAGGGATGTACTTTTGTCCATTCTTTATTTTGGAGCTTTTCATTATGCACTGTCCTGCGTGACTATACACTGCTGCACATGAAATGTTTACGTTGAATTGATTGGTTCTTTCAACACATTTGATTATTAGAAAGTGCAAAAGAGATGCTTCCAAGGTTTATAAAAGTGTATGTTGACCTTTCTTTGAGAAATAAAAGGCTGATTCTATTGCCACCATACCCTCTGCAGAGGAGGTGTGCTGCAATGCCTGAGAGCATATAAACTCTCACAGAAGATTGGAGAAGTTACATTTCCAAGGACACTTCTTAGGAACACCTTTCTATTATGGATGCAGACTTTTCTTCTGCTTTCTGATGCCTTTTTCCATCTCTGCAAGTCACACACAGAACCGAGGACACGTTCCAGAGTCTCACATCTAATGACATGAAACCCTGTTTAAACATAGAGTAACTGTCTGAGCTTTGAGACACTGCTCTCAGAAAGGAGTCCGAGGCACATTTCCTATGAGCACGGCCCCCTTTGCATCCTTCCTTATCACCTGTACACAGGTATCTCACCAATGTACCTGTATGTGCACCCAAGCAAACAGGTTGCCTTTTGCCTTGGGGATCATGTTCTTTTCAACCAGGAATGCTTTTGCAGGGTCTCCACCTGGGAATCCAGTGGGCTTAGCAGGGTTGTGTGGTGTCAGCAAATTCAAAGCCTCTCAGACCAAGACTCTCAGGTGTGTTAAAACATCAGCTGCTACCAAAATAAAAACCAAAATTAAAACCAAAAAACCCCCAACACTTAAAAGTCTGTCTTTAAACTTCTCTGTAAGGAAATGAATCTCCAATGGCACTTCAGAGATACTACAAATTACTCTTGTGCTTGTTATGACTCTTTCTATACATAAGGGGAATATACTTTATGACGAACTCAAGAACAATAGCAGAAAAATCTCCAAACCATAAGAAATAGTTACTAATTACTCTGGTAGAGGAGCCAAAGGAGAGATGAAGAGATGAATCTATGGTTCCCAGTATTTTGCTCCACAATGAAAAGGATAGCAACAACAGCAAACGGAACAGACAACTTGTTATCCTTATGATGATGCTTTTCACCCTGCCTTTTAATTGTATCCAAAAAGGCAGATTTGCAGTGACTATGCCTCCCACTACTAGACATGGCTATGACACGGCCATGCACACTGTGGCTGCACCTGCTTTTGCCTGTGAAGTCTGAGATCAAACCAATGACCTACCCAGGGTCTCAGAGTCCATCATGTTAAAGAGTGCAGCCACTTTCCACCCTAAATGGCAGCCAGAGTTGGTGGGAAGGGTACTGTCCTCTGCTAGGTCATGTTTGCACCACGCAGCTGAAGCGAGCGTCCAGTTGAGAAGCTTCTGATTTTTTTCAAGGGAAGACATGTGGCTAAAATCCCTAGTTATTAAGAAGCACAGCAAAGCAAACTATTACCCTGTGAAAAGTGTTTCTAAAACACCACTGACTTTCTGAAAGCTTCCATAAGTAAAATTATAGTCTTCTTTTCTACTTGAGACTGAAATAGGAAAATCAGTATACGAATCATTTCCTGTTGGATTGCAGCAAACAAACAAACAAAATCAGAGTCCGTATTCTGAAGCTGCACAGGCTCTAAACCTTTCCTAAATAGGGACAAAAGGCAAGTCAATAGAAAGTATCTCTTTCTCCAATTCGGGGCAAAAAAGTCTGTTTTGCTTTCTGCATTGCAGATGATCTTAGTCAGGTTGTCTCCCTCTTTCTCTATACATCTTACAGTTTTCAGCCTCCTTGTACTACTGAAAGATGGACAATTATAAGGTTACCTGTGCTATGCTGTAGCACAGCAGAACTTCAGCAGGTCAAAGGAGTTCTTCTGTCTTTCGTATTACCATTGTCCCATTTCTCTCACAAGTGTTATAGTGTATATTCTGAGATACTGTTCCTCAGTCAGCTATTCTCCTAGGTTTATTTTTATATCAGATCATCATCAAGTGGTCTCCATTGTACAAAGCACTATTCTCAAAAGAGGCTATTATAATTCAGCTTACAGTGATGAACACAATTACCTTTAGGTTCATTTAAAGAAGATGAAGAAAAGAAGAAGAAAAAATAAGAAATTCATCTGAACAAAGAAAGTCTTTGTAGAAGGTCAACTGGATAAAGGAATAGTTGTTTAAAAAAAAAGACACATTGATCTATGCTTCAGAAGTAGTAAAAATATACAAGAAAAACTGATAACTCAGACTCATATTTAAATGAAGGCCGAGAAAATAATTTACTGTAAAGTTTTAAGTCTAGTACAGTATCAGTAGCTAATACTGTTTCAAAGTCATCTGATGTTTTTGAAGGAGTAAAAGACAACGACTGGTGTTTTTCAGTGACTGATTTTGAGTATGGGTGCAAGGGGGATTTTAAAGAGGAATTCGCAATAAGTAATAAATTGAGTGTTTCTTTACCCAATTAATTAGGCTGACTTTCCACATGTGATGTAGAAATACAGTACCTCCATTTCACAGATGACCAAGAGAGTCATATGAGTTACCCACTCAAGGTTGCAGGGAAGTGTATTTATACCAAATCTGTACTCAGAGCACTGGATCATGTGAATTTCTCCTCTCCTTAGGGAGGTCAGACAGGATGGATTGAATCTGAGCTATAGGATCAGCTTTCATATTCAACCCTATGCAAATAAATTAATTCATTAAGAAAAATATAGGTCATACAAACCAATTCAGTATAATGTCAGCCCAAATGAGTGAGCAAAATGTGTCCTCTAATTGATGGGTAAAAACTGCAATAATATTTCCCCCACACTTCCAGGGTTCCAGGGGGAGTACCCGGGTTCTGAAAACCCTGGAGGTCCAGGTTTTCCAGGAACTTTGAATTTCTCTCAGAATTTTATAATAGCCCATTTACCTCAAGGTTTTTTGAACAATGGGGATCAATGAAATCTCATTGTTAAAATAAGTACAATTTCACTGGAAAATATTTAACCTTCTCTATCCTGATAGTCTTATATATGCATTTCATTCATTCAAAGCAGAAAAACACACTGCATTCTGTTTTGCAGAAATCTTAGTCGAGAAGTAGGGAGTGTCTGTTCCTGTTGTTGTTTTTTATATCTTTCCTCATTTTTATTGGTAAACTATCAAGCAGGATGTTCCCCCCTCCTGTTTTTAAACAGCTTAAACTGATTGTATTTCAAAAAAATGCAGATGCCTATATCTTTTATAGGAGGAAAGTCATTAAATTTTGTAAATGTTAGAAAAAAAGAAACTATGAATGATATTCTGGAAAGTGACGGCATCGTAAAATATGCACAATCTGGTCAAGTTCCAATTAAAAAAAATGTGTTAGCATAAACAACCTTTAAAAATAGCAACGTAAAATTTACGAGCACAGAGTGGATTTGGAAGTTGTCGCCACGCCCAACCACATTTTCAGTTCTCATCAACCTGGTTTCTAATTCCGCATACATTTTAGATTTGCTGACATTTTCATATACAGAGAACCTTTCTGCAGCTGATGTGGAAATCATCAAGCCCTGCACAGCACTGAAGAGGGATTCTTTGGATGTGGAAGAACATTGTACTGACAATTCCATCTTGATCTGGAAAACATTTCCTTTTACTTTTGTTACTTGCTGCTGCTACATCTTCAAATTGCATGGAAATTACTTATGTAGGATCACAGGTTAAGTAAAGTTGGAAAAGATTCCTAAGATCATCAAGTTCAACCATTAAACTGCCACTGCCAGGTCCACCACTAAACCATGTCCCTAAGTGTCATTCCTACATGTTTTTTAAACACCTCCAAAGATGTTGACTTCAACACTTCCCTGGACAGCTTGTCCCAATGCTTGGCAACCTTTTCAGTGAAAAAATTTTTCCCAGTATCTGGTCTAAATGTCCCTTGGCACAGTATGAGTTTCATATTCACCATTAGAGAGTGTTTAATTATTCATGTTTAAATACCTAACAAAGCTAGGGTAGGTATCTACTAAAGCCAATACTTCAGGTCAACACATCTTCCTTAATCTGCTGCTCTCTTGTGGCTCTTTTTTGAGGCAAAAACTGGGTAAGCCTTTTAGGAATTGGTGGATTTTTTATTCAGTCCTTTTAGATGTCCTGAAAGTTCCCAATAACTTTAACTCAAATCCTCAAATTAATGTCTGTCATTATAATTAAATTTAATTACCTTCTCATTCTTAAAATCTTTGTTCTTCTGTTGCATAGCCCTGAAGTTCCTTAGAACATACAGATTTCTAACTTAAAACACTTGGATTTTTTTGGCACCTGAAGTTTTAATTCTGGGTATCTGTGTGCAGTCAAGTGTTAACAATATTTCAATTGCCATTCACCAGCATGTCCCTTTATTACTCAGATGTCTCAGAACATGTTTCCTATCCTAAGATGGGATACACCCAGAACTATCAAGGGCTGTATCTAACTAAAATTAAGCCACTGTTTACATTTATTCAATCTAATGTGGAAAGACTAAAGTTGTTCTGTCATTTATCCAGAGCAACGGACTAAAAGTAAGAAGACTATGGCTGCATTGGTCAGACCACTCATCTGAGAGGGCAAAACCCCTGAGCCCTGAACTAAAGAAATATTTGAATTTCACATGAAGCAGTCACTAGGAAGAAACGGTTAGTGACTGAATTGTGGACTTGAATCCATGACCCTCCTTCCGAAATGAGTGCACCAACTACTAGAAAGTCTCTTGCCTTGTATTTTCAATCTAATGAACTATTAAAACATGTTAACAAAACTGTAATTCTCCACAAGAAATGCTGATTCTGCTCATCTTCACCCTGAGAGATGAGTTCCAATGCTTTTGCCTATTTCTCTCCCAGTCTGTGGAAGCACAGCAACAGATGGACAGCTTTTAGCTCTTCCTAGTTACTGAAAGGGGATATTCAGGCACTTTACAGCAGGTCTGAGACACTGACAGAAGAAAGGTCTTACCAAGAGTGGAAAGGGAAAGGTAATCCCAGGTCTGATTAGCAGGTGATAGCAATCAGAATTTTATTTTGTTTAAAATTGATCATTGATTTATTTTCAAAATGTCTCAGTTCCTCACCTCAGAAGAAAACTAAGTCAAAATATGTTGATTTGTTAATTCAACACACAGTGGTTTGGCTGACCCATATTTTCATATTCTGGCAAACCAGATATTAATCAGATAAATATGTGACTCTTGTCATGCTAAATGAACTCAGTACTTGCCTCTGCTTTTCTGTTCATAGTGGATGAAGCAAAGACATAAACAAAGAAGTATTGGCTGCTGAATAGAAACTGTTCTCCAAAAGATGTATCTTTTCTGCTACATTGTTATGCCCCATCTTCACCCCCAGAATCCCGTTTTTCCTGTTTCCATTCACCTCATTATCTAAAACGTCATTTTATCTTTCTATCTACCACTTACCTGAAAGGGAAAAGTCAGAGAACATTGCCAACCAAGAGATCTGTGTTTATAACTAAACAGATGAAGATTCCAGGGAGAGCCTGCTAGGAAGCACTGCGGTTCTCAGTGGTGCAATGTTTGCTGCCTCTTCACGTGATGAGAGAAATCACATTTTGAAGAATACTTCCACACAAGACATTTTTCTTCCTATCCTCTTCATTCGCAGCACCTGCTTCAGGAAATATATATTTTCCACATACTGCTCAAATGAACTAATCTATTTTCACTATGTGTCCTTTTTGGCAAAATATCTACAGTATTTTCTTTCATAAAGACAAATTCTGCTCTTTTCATATTTTCCCCTTCCTTTTTTTATTAATAAAAAAATATGATCCTTTATTTCTTCCTTAAAGAGAGGGGGGGAAAAAAAGAGGAGAAGAAAAAGGCAAGAAAAAGAGCTAGGAAAAAGTAAATAAAAAGAAACTGTACTGAGGTCTGAAAAAATTAAAAACTTAGGGCTAGAACCCCAAATATCAATGAGGCTTAACCTCATTGAAAATCTGTCTGTGAATATTTAGTTGTTTAGTGTTTCTGCAATGACATTTCTGCAGAGAGCAGCATGAACGAAAAATTGCCATTTTTTTATCATCTGGACTGAAACTGCCAATACTATGTCAGCTAGGAAAGATGAATTATTCCATTCAGCTTCTACAGAAGGTGCTTAAGTAGAGTTAAGTTCATGGGAGACCAAGTTCCCCAAATAAAACTACATTTCTTACCAATGCACAAGGTGTTTTGCAATGAGACTTCTACTGTAACTTCTCTATCAGTATGTACACTTATCTATCCATCTTTCTGAGCATCCTCTGGCTTTTTTCTTGGAAAAAAAAAATCCTTCCAGGTGATGAATCTATTTGCAGCATCCAAGGCAGATTTTAGTCCTTCTAAAAATTTATTTATTTTACGTTTAATCTCCCTCCTTTCCCCAAGTTCTGTATGACTTTTGGACTCCTTTCTGCTGATTGCTGATGTAAATGAGAGAAAAATTCCTTAGCCCTATGACACTTCTCTCATCTTCAGCACTGCCATACACTTTGTGAGTTTCATCTGAGTATCTAAAACAAACTTATGAAGGCCATTAGTAAAGAGATTTATCTGTGAGTGTTTTCTTTGTTGGGGTGTTTTCATGTTTTTTTTTTTAATTGTTTTGTTGGGTTTTGATTTCAGTTTTGGTTTTTGGGGGGCTTATTTTTTTTTTGTCTGTGAATGTTTTGAGATTCCCAAAACTTGAGCCAGATATTAAAAGACCTCTGGTTAATTTCCAAAGTTATTTTATTTAGTTTTTTGCAGAAATTTGTGACTATTTTATATTTATTTTCAAAGTCTGATCTCTGACATACTCTGCATCAATGTGAAGACACCAAAGCTGGAATTCATAGTGCTCTGAAAATATGCATGTGAAGGACAAAATGGCATAAGCTTCTCATCACTCAAGGAGAAACTGCATGCCATAATTACACTAAGAACATCATCTGACATTAAAATGTCACATGTATTAGTAACAAACCCAGAGAGAGAACTTCTATTAAGTGCTGGACTCATGGTTTTGTCTTTTAAGGGATGAATTGATATATATACTTGGGATTGTCATGCACCATTTCTTTACTCTCCTGATTTCTACTGATCTCAGAATTTGATCTTGCCCACTTTTAAGAAGCAAGGACTAGGATTTCATCCTATTAAACAGAATTCATTCTACCCTTATCTTCATTTAAGTCCTTCATTTTGTTCCAGCTCTCATTTATTTTATTTGTCCTCAGGTTAGCACCAGAAAGAAGATACAGATTGAAAATGTTGCTTGACTTTCTTTCTAAATAGATGTGTTCCCATAAGATATTTTTGTTAAAATAGAAGGAAGGCAGAGCAGAGATAGTTTAGAAGGTGAAAAAGCCCAAAGGTGTAGCTATCTGTAGAAAATGGTCAATTGTTGCAAGCATGGATCTATAATTTTGTACATTGGAGTTAATTTTCTTGTGGTAAAAGCACTGGCAACAGTTAATGTCTGAGCTGGATCCTGTTTAATACACTGCAGACACCTTTTCAGACAGCATCTGTCTTCCCCTGCAGGATGCCAGTAAAGCAGGTAGACAGTCTCACTTCTGAAGTAAAAGCAGCCCTCGGTATTTTTGGCTATCACTTTCAGTAAGACAGATTTTCCGACACTAGCAACTGCCCAGAAAAACAAAAGGTATGGAAAAAGCTAAGTTTGTGTCCAGCACTGTATTCAATACTGTTTCTCATAATTATTGGTCATTACCAGTGTCTGAATGTTTTCATAGAAGAATTCCAGGAATAGATATGTCAAGGGAATTTAAGGAAGTTAATGTTTCTCTTGTTCAGTGAACAGTACCACGCCTCTCAGACTTTTTGAGAGAATGGAGTTGTTCTGGGTTGTGTCTAGAAATGGCTATCCATATTAACACTATTTTTTATTGAGTTTGGGTTTGTGATTTTTTTTGTCAGTGAGAAGGACACAGTTCCCTATGTTGATGATGATGGTGTAGCACAAGTCTGTGAAGGCTACAGTCAGGAACAATGGATGTTGAGAGCCAGAGGTACAGCACTCTGCATCTGATACCTCCCAAAAATCCAGTGAAACACAGGTCAAGGAACACTGAAGGGTAAGGGATCATCCTCAATATACTTTGTAAAGTTCACCAATGGACAACTTCCCTCGTTTTGAACACAGATCTCAGTGAAAGCAAAATAAAATCCATGAGAGACTCACTCTTGCCTTCAGAGTTCTTGGGATGCCTGAGGATATGCCTTTAAATATTATTGATGATGCAAACAGGTCTAATATCACTTCCTCACATGAAATATTAAATAGTCTGGGTGAGAGCAAGGACAGTTAATATAATGAGAAATGTTTTCTTTCTTTCACGATGGGAATGTCTGCCATGGATTACACGAGTCTCTAAAGACAAGAAACACCAGAACGATGCACTAAGGTGTAGATAGTGCTAGGGAAATATAAGGCACAGACAAAACATACTTACTCCACCTCCATACACTAACCCCTTCCTCCTTCCACACTATTTCCAACTCCAAACATTTTTGTTCCAAAATCAGATGTTGGAAATGGGGAAACACCTCTGAACCAGCAAGGAGAGGATCTCATGGTCACAACTCTGCTGGGCAATGAGCAGTAAAGTGGGTTATTGCATCCATGTCCCAGCCAAAGGCAGGATGGAACATTGGATTTCATGCTGATACAGGGCAGAACAAAAGCTTGGCAACGCAGATGCAGCTCACAGGAAGACCAAGGATGGGACTGTCTTGGATCAAGCTCAACAAACCAGATGAAGAGTTGTGCCTGATTACTATATTCGCTTGTGAAGAAGCATGAATGGCTTTAGGAAAAATCGGTTATCCTTGCTGGGTAGAAAAGGAGGAAAACCTGCCAGAGTGCTTTTAGAACTGATATGCTAGAAGGAGTAAAGGAGATAATTTCCAAAAGCTGATTTTAATTTCGCAAGGCATATGCTAAATATTATTATCTGTTAGGGTTTGCGTAATAATGGTGTAATTCAACATGCTTATTATTTAGACTATTCCCAAGGGTGAAAGTTTCTTTCCTGGGAATTTCAGTGATGCAAACAGAAATAGGATCACAAAAGCAATGAGATCTGAAAAATCTGTGATTCTTTGTGTCTTTTCTGTGAAAATAAAATTTGTAAACTCTTTCACAAAATATATTTTATATATCTGGCAGAGGATTATAAGCAGTGCATATCTCTCTGTTATCCAGTGTGAGTCATACCAAACTTGGATGTGACCTGATTCAGGTCCTTCTGAATGGACCAATATCTCCTGCAAAATTTTTGACTGTGATGTGCTGTTGCCTATTTCTTTGGAAAGAAAAGGAAAACTCATTTTAAGCAGTTTTGGGAGTAAAAGGGAAAAACACAGATGCAAGGGTATTTATCCGCTGTGGATAACTTATGTATGTCAGGGTCCATATTTTAAGTAAATGTCCACTGCATCATTAAACTTGGGCATTTACAGCATGCATCAAAACCAGAAACTTTGTTCATTCAGAGAAGGCAAAGGTTTGCAAGGCAGGGTGTAAAATGGCAAGATTCCATAGATTTCCATGGAGATGCAGAAGTTTACATCAGACTGGAGTGTGGCCCACAATCTCCTCGACGAAAAAATAAAGTCAAACTGTGAATATGGAAAAGCAGAAATCTGCTTAACTTCTTCTGACTTTGAGAAGGTTGCAGACAAGGTTGACTGTGTCAATGCATACAGCATGATTTATCTGGAGTTTCAGAAAGCCTCCAATAAAGTTCCACATGTCAGGCATCTGTTTAAGTTAAAAGCTACAGGGATCCAGGATAAGACATGGAAGTGAATAAAGAAATAGTTAAAAAACAGAACACAAAGCCTACCCACATGATGAGCTAGACTGATGCCTGGACAAAGCTGGTAACAGCAATGTTTTTGACATAATTTTGTACTTTTGTTTGCAGAAGATATCTGAAAACGTTTATTGCAAAAGGATTTTTTAAAAGTTAAGGAAAAAAAAAGAAAGGAAAAAATAGAAAATAAAAGGAAGAAAGGAGAAGTGAAAGCTACCCCTGGTTTTACTATTGTTTCACAGATTTTTGCAGCACGTGATCAAGAAGGACAGTAGAAAATAAACACTTGCAATGAAGCAGGAAACCAGATCTCCAGCAGCTGAGTGGAATGCAGCTGCTTAAATACAGCCAAGCTACAATCAGCTCCAAGTTGAGAGCTTGTTATAGTGGAGGGAGGGGGACACAATCAGGCTGGATCAGTAGGGAGAGCAGACTCCCCTTTGATCTTCTTTCAGCTTTCATGCATATATAAAAAATGCAAATAAAATAGACCCACCATTTTCTGTAAATTAAAGGAGTTTTTCCCCCACCTCAAATTATCCAGACATATTTTTTCCATGTGCTTTCAAACAAATTAAAACAGCTTGAAAAAAATGGACTTAAATATATTGAATGCATAAAAGTGTGAGTTCTGCATAATCAGTCTCCAAGAGTTCTTAAATCTCTGTATATAAACTGTTTAAAAGTAAATTAAAATTATTCCTTAATGAAATACAAATCTGAAGTCACTTGAATAACTAATCATTTTATGACCCATGCAGTGAATTTTTAATGCTTGCCTCTACCTGATCATTTTAGATATGTCTGTGTTGTAAAGTAAAAGCTACATAAATCATTAATGTGTTGATACAGATCAGTGAGCTGACTACACTGTATCTGATTCCTCAGGACATACCGTATGTGATTCACCTCACTCTTATTTTATGGAGTTCAGATTTATTCCACATTTGTTCTTGGGTAAAACATAATTTGAAGACTTTGAATGGACTTTTTATAGGATTTACAGCATTGAGATTACTTACATCTTATAGACATAGAGTGTGCAAAAATCTACCACAGTTAAAGAAGCTATTACTTCTAAAACAATTACCTTATGCTTGCAGAAAAGCCTTTTATCCGTGGTACTCAAATTGCTTTGCAACCATTAATTAAGTTGTACCGTTCACAAAACATTTTTAAGGTAGGTAACTACTAGGATTTCTACATACACTCTGGTAAACAAGACAACTTGAAATAGGAATAGATTTGGGAATAGGAGTCAGGTTGTCCTCACTTTCCGTTACCTAATTTAACGGTTAGAAAACAAAACAAAACAAAGCATAAAAAATCCAGTATGAATAAAAAGCACATTTTAAAATACAAGCTGATTCCCTGAAGTTTAGGAGAAGAAAAATGAGATCTGTAAAATATTTAAAACACATAGACTATTGAAATTGGCACAATTTTGTATGTGGGAACTTGCTAAAAGGAGAAAAACAAGCCCAGTGGAATAGCATTTCACCTTTACCTGGAGTGGTAGCAGGGAATTGCCCTTTCTTTTTGGGTCCCAGGATTTCCTTGCATTAATGAGCACTCCTTTTCCAGTGGAAATGCTGTTCCTGCTGTTTCGCTTTAACAGCTGCCATGATCGTTTGCCTTGAACCATAAAAAGCACACCTTCTAAATCATATTTGCTTGTTTTGTTTTCTTTGATCTTTCCTTTCAACTTCCATAAATGAGTTTTGTTTCTTGACAAAAGTACTCCGTTTGCTGAGTACAGTTAAACAGCCACAGTTTAGCAGAAAAGCTGATGTTGGTATTCAGGTACATTTTTGTTTTTTAACTGCATGTGGCTCTGGGCTAATATAGGGAGCCCAATATAATGAAGGTTTCTGATGGAATAGGGTGCTATCGAACAACCCCACTGATGTGTGGAAGAGAGTTTATGTGTGATCTTACTGCCAGATAAAGTTTTTACAAGACAAAATCCTTTGTCATTGAAATACATTCTGGTTTTACTACAACATAAATGAAAATAAGTCATTTTGCAGCATGTGAAGATATTCCTCGTGAACATTAAAAGATGCAGCCGTACTGAAAAGGGTTACTCACATGACCCTTTGGCTTTTTTGGTACTGATAATTTAAAAATGGGAAGAATATCTGTAGTAGAGAAAATACTGCAGATATTTTAGAATGGATGAAAGGATAAAAACTGGAACCAGGTCAAAATATATATTTACTTCCCTTCTGCCTTTGTAAAGCCAGAATGACTTCACTGGAGTCACCAGTGTTACCTTGGATTTTAAGAGAGTTATTGAAAGTGGAATCTGTTCCATTATATTATCAATATGGAAACCTGCAATTACCTCTCTAAAAGATAACAAAGAGCCTGTCAATCCTCTTTCTTTATCCTTGTTTGATCTGGATTGCTGATGTGCTGGGGTTTTTTTTCAGCATCTGATGTATGTTAATTTACAGAGTATGTTTGTGACTTTTCTTGATAAGGACTCATTTATTTTTTGTTTGCTTCCTTGTAAACTGACCAAGGGATAAAAAAAGCTCTTTAACCCATTTTGCACACGCATTGTACGCTCTGTTAGTGGTGGTATTGAAACAGAAAGCAATCCACAAAGACTTGCAGGCAGGAGAAAAAGTCTTTAATATGTTTGAAGTGTGCTGTTGACAGGTGAAACATGTATGTACCAGATAATTACGCTGAAGTCCATAATACAAGAGCCTACTGATTTAAATAAGAGAAGAAATGCATTACTTTGAAAACCAGAAGAGATAGTTAAATGGTCTGCTTTCACCTCTTGAATGAAATGAACTATAGGGTTTTACCCAGTGATCCTTGCAATGGGGAAAGCATGTTCAGCTTGGATTTATAAGTGAGTGCAGTCAAGCTGAGCTATATGTGGTGCAACCAAGGCCTTTCTCAGCAAGAGCTCTTAACAAGAACAGTATTAATTGTTCTGGCAGACAATGGCTAGTGGAGCTCATTTATTCAGTAAATACCATTAAAAAAATCATCTGTGCTTCAGAATTCAAATACAAACAAGATGAAGGTTGAGTCTTGTTATAAGCTGCCCTGAAACTATAGTCTGTAAACATATATATGCTACCAAAATAGCCCTCAAAGCTGTGTTTTATTTTTCCTGGAATTCATTATTCATTTGCTTGTTTTGTTTTGACACTATTAGAATTGGTGTTATGACTTCTCCTTGTCCAGAACATATCAACCTTCTTACAGTTCAACTCAAGATGTAGGATTTGTTCCTTTTTTTTTTTTTTTTTTTTGGGTGGTGGTGTTTATGGGGTACTTACAATACATCTCACATGTAGACTTGCTGATGTACCTCCAATCTTTCTTGCTGGGAATAGCAATGGACACTACCTTGTCTGTCTGCCACTCATTTTTTAAGATTTTAAGCCCTCCTAGTCACCTCCTTGAAGAGTATCTCTCCCTTGATTATGGAAGGAGTCTATGCTGAGTAGGGACCAGACTGAATCCTTGAAAGTTAGGTAGGATAGATTCAATTCCTAATCTCCCATTAATTAGTTAATGTAAATAATTAAGATAATAGTGCTTCCCTGGGTCCCCAGCAGGTGCAGTGCTGATGGGAATTAACGAACTGAGCTAAAGCAGGCCTAATAACGATTTTAACTGATTTTATAGTTCTGTCACCTGCACTTCTACAGAAACCATCTACAAAACTAAAATGAATTTCTTGTCCCCCAACATGAATAAAATCTGCAAGAGTAGAGACTCCTCAGAGGCTCATAACTCACAAAAACAGTCAATCTCTGCTCAGATATTATATTTTTGAGGAACATATATACACTCCTTATGTGCTTTATTTATTGATAATGTGCATATATATAGATTTTTTTAATATTAAAAGACAAGCCAGTTTTAAAATTTCTCATTAATATCTGCTCCTAAATTATGTCTTCCTAAACTATTTTGAAATATCTCCAGTGAAGCTGCACTCCAGTTTGTATTATAGCAGTCCAGTAATTTTTTAGATTTTTTTTTTTTTAACTTTTTCTAAAGAACCTAGGTGTCCCCAGGGAGTTCCTATTCCCCTTCCACACACACGTAGAGTTCCCCCAAGCACCAAGCACTTCTTCATTCAGAGTATTTTGGAATTATTTCTTCCTCCATGTAGAACTTGCAAACCTACTAGAAGCAGCAACACACAATGTTCTTTCACACAAGAAGGTGGCACAGAGGCTGCCACAGAAATAGAGTTGAGTTTAAATGAAAGCTTATACAAGGTAACACTGACAGGAATACATATTTCATGGTACTAGCTGAAACCTTGAAATGTCTGGTGTTGGTGCTGCAAATGGTGTGAAACTTTGCTAGCATTAAATTCAATACATGTAAGTTAGATCATTTCTGTGAACAAGTCCAGTATGAATTTCTGTTTGAATTCAAGGGCCTTTCAAATACATCTTTATGGCAATTTCAGACATATCTTGTTCTTGCTAATATAGCCCCTGCTTGGTGTTGTAAGGCCTTGATCCTTAAATGACAGAAGTCAGTGTAGCTTCATTGAAATAATTTTTCTTCAGCTATAGAGCTGACATCCAGTCGATAGTACTCTTGAAAGCTCCTGGTGAATATTGGTAAAGTCTTTCATCAAACTTTTTGGGATAAGTAGCTGTTGGGGAAAATTTCTAAAAGGTAAATTTCAAACCCTAATTCCCCTTGACTTTTACTGAATGTCAAAGAGATTTTGAGTCATAAATTCAGAACAATTAGATGCTGAAATAAAAGAATAGGCAGTTAGTGATATTCTGGGGGAGAAAAAAAAGTGAAGAAAGGAGAAAAAAGAAAGGAAAGAAGAAAGGAATAAAGGAAGAAAGAAGAAAAAGGCAAACCAAAGACTATATGGGAGGCCAAATCCAGAATGAAGCTACTCTTGTATCTTTGTTACATGAGTAGTGCCGAACTCTCATGACAAAACTCTCTAAAATGCTAAAATTAATTTTTGAGGCTGTTTTAACATTTCTGAACAGCTTAGGACCTATGTTATGCCTGAGCTCAGCTAGAAGCTACAAAAAAGAAAGCAGTTATCTCAGCTGAGCACCCTGTTTGTGATGCTTTCTCAGACTACAGTTAATGTGCAAGGCATTGATGCCTGTCTCAGCTGATTCAATCATGGCATCTGGTTGTTCAACAAAATCCCTCTGCCTTTCAGATGCAATATTCAGGCACCGAGACACTCAGGTGTCCTGACCTATTCAAGGCATTCCAGGGCACAGAATAATTAATCATTAATTGAAGCAGAATTTTATCAGGTTATGGACTATCTGGCTTAGATACATGAGAGCCCTCTCCAAAAAAAAGAAAGTCACTGCAATCACCCACTCACTCCAGCAGCTGTTTCGACACACAAGTTTTCATTTCAACAAAGTATTCGGTTAAAGACAAGTGCCAGGTTCTGCATATGGGACTGAGCAACACTGGGTGCACAGACAGAATGGGGAATGAGAGGCTGGCAAGGAAAAGGTGCCACGGAAAGGGCCCTTTTTGGGTTCTGGTCCGTGGCAAGTTGAATATGAGTCAGCAGTGCCCTGCCAGCCAGGAGGGACACCCATGGTCCTGGGGGGCATTAGGCTCAGCATGGACAGCTGGGCAAGGGAGGGGCTTGTCCTGCTCTGCTCTGGGCTGGGGCAGCCTCACCTCGAGTGCTGGGGGCAGTTCTGGGTGCCACAAGACAAGAAAGATATGAAATCATTACTGAGTGTCCAAAGGAGGGCAAGCGAGATGATGAAGGATCTGGAGGGAAACCTGTATGATGAGCAGCTGAAGGCACTTGGCCTGTTCATCCTGGGCAAAAGAAGACTGAGGGGAGCCCTCACTGCACTGGCAATTTCCTTGTGAGGAGAAGAGGAGGGGCAGACACTGATCCCTTCTTTGTGGTGACCAGTGACAGAACCCAAGCGAATGGCCTGAAGTTGTGTCAGGGGAGGATCAGGTTGGATATTAAAATAAGATTCCCCATGCAGAGGGTGGTTGGGCACAGGAACAGGCTCCCCAGGGAAGTAGTCATGGTTCCAGGCCTGACAGAGTTCAAGAAGCATTTGGACAACATTCTCAGGCACATGACGTGACTCTTGAAATGGTCTTGTGCTGGGCCAGAATTGGATTTTGAGGATCCCGATGGATCCTGTTCAACTCAGGATATTCTATGATTCTATTCTTTAGTCCTACTCAGAAACTAAAAAGAGGTCAGTGGTCAAAGGGAGATGCTCAAACTGGGTGGTGGACCTGGGGTTGTTGGATGCTGCAACACATTTTGTGAAAGAAGTCCATCTCTGCTTTGTTTCCAATTTCCAGGACAGAGCTCCTGTTCCAAACGATACAGACAGAGGGAGCTGGGAAGTTGCCTTCGTCAGAATCCAAATGGAATGGCTGTTCTGACGTATGGGTTAAGGGAACAAGTCATACCACGCTGATCCAGTAAGTTATTTACACTTTTATTGGTTGCTTGAAAGAATTAATGCATTCACAATCACATTTTCATAAAAATATTTTTGCATAACATAACTTTTCAAAATTATTCCAAATCAGTTTAGAAAGATTTGTGTGGCACGGTCACTGAAATCTATTCAAGCTTCTAGAAATTTCACAGCTTTTTTGATATGCTGAATATTTCCTTTCCAAGATAGCACTTACTTAATATAAGACATACTGTGTAATTCATATCAGTGGTTATAAACAGACATAATTCTTCTTACTGTGACTCAGAAGCTTTGATTTACAGAATTTCTAAAACAGATTCAGTCGAGGTGAGAGAATATTTATTATGGTTAAATGATTAGATGCGAATAACCTCTTAAAAATTGTAAGCAATTAGTAGGATGAATTTCAGTTAAACTCTATAAAAATTACAAAGTCTTTCTAATTTAGGTGGTCCTCTAGAAGAAATTTAAATTATAATTAATTAGAATTAGTAACAAATAAACCATTAACAAAATTTGCATTTTAAAGGAAACATAAATAATAATAAGAAGAAGAAAAAGAAGAAGAAGATAAACTGATGATACAAAGACTGATATTAAAGCAATTATCCTTACCACTGAATGTTTGACATTGAGATAATTAAATGCAACATCAGTTATATAGCCTAAATGAAAACCAAGGTGTATGAGGCAATTCATCTTTTACACAATATTGCAGATATTAGATAAATACAAAATATAATCAGAAGTATTTTGCATTTTTAGTTCTATCTATTTCTATATTTTCTTTTCTCAATTTATGTAAGATATTTTTGTATCTGCACTCCTTTTTGCAAGTCCTTCAAATAAAGCAAAAGTTTGACAGATTTCAATAAGCTCTAGACCAAGTTTTGCCTAGTGTCAAGTTTATCTGCATAGTGTCAATAAGTGAATATGGTCTGTCACAAAGTAGAAATAAGAACATTTTTGCAAGTAGTTTATTTTGTTGGGAAAACTTGAGGAATTTATTTTAGCAGTTAGAGTAGCCAGCAGAAACACGCTAATAAGCAATTGCCCTCACTGACCACTAACAGTAACAGTCCAGCTAATGACACACTAAAAAATTAAAGAGAAGAGAAAAACAAAGACAAATGAAGCCAAACAAGACAAAGCAAAACAAAATAACAAACAAATAACAAAAACAAAAAACCCCAGAAATGTGGCTAGGTTTATGTTCTTAAATACTAGATTATGAAACACTAAGGCACCCTTACAGTAACTTTTTAGGCAAGTAGCTACCCCAGAAACAGACAAATTACTTGTGTGAATAAGTGATTTTTAGTGCAACTAAGGAATTCACAATTTGTCCCAGAGGCTATTTTTTAGAATTACTACCTCTGAGTGTTAGATATGATTCCTCACAATAATTAAAAGTTATATACACAATGGCCCAGGTGAGCAAAACAGCAAAGCTGCATCTTTAAGCCTCTGATTGAAATCAACAATGGTATGTGAAACATATTTGAGACTTACATACAAATTTTCAGAATTCTCCTCATTTCAATGCTGTGCATGACACATTTTATATTAATGACATTTTTACACTGGCTACATACAGAAATATCTGTCAGCTCTGAGTAGAGGTTTAGTTTCTTATTTTGTGGTGTGTTGGCTCTAAAACATGCTTTGGGGAGGAATAGTAGCAGCTAATTTGATTTGTGTCCTCAAGGGAAACGAATGGATTGTGTATCTTTTTTGCTATCAGAGAGTAGCTGGAATATGTCCTGCTTTTCTAGTGCTGTAACTTCAGGCTGTACTTAGTGACCACAGCAGGAATGGTACAGTGGGAATGATTAACTGCTATGAGTTGGGAGTCATGGATGCTGTCCCAGTCCTTAGCTCTCAGAGAGCCTCACCCATGTGGAAAAACTCCCAACTGTTTTGGGAGAAAACAGAAGTGTCTTCCACTTTCCATTCATTGTATATTTGGTACTGTTTAAAACATACCCCTGTGTGTACATAGAGGTTTATGCATTTGGCATAATTTCTTCCAAGAAGACAACCATAAATAGAAAGTAGCGTGATAATCTTTAAAAGGTTTTGGAATGGTTTTCTTGATAGCAGAGGGCCAAATGACAGCTGAGCAACATTTGTTTTCCTTCAGGAAATATATATAGATGATTCAATTTTAAGACTTCTTAATATATATTTCTTGTCCTTTTTTCAAACTATTTGTTGTGATGAGTTTCATTAATTTGCAGTGTTTCTTATTTAAACATGATGTGTTGTTTCGGGGGTTTTTTAATGTAATTGTACAAAGTGAAGAACAGTTATTCTATGCTATAGCAGAGATATTATTTTATGAAAAATATTTCAAGAAAGGTGTTTGTTTATTGCAACTGAAAATGTTTAGCAATTTAAAAGTAGGTTTTTAATGGTTTTATTCATTTATTTATTTTTAAAATCTGCTTAAGTCTATAGTATCCTAAAAAATAAATAATAATAATTTAAAAAACAAACAAACAAACAAAAAACTCCAAAAAACCCAAAAAACCAAAATCAACCAACCAACCAAACAAACAAACAAAACAACAAAAAAAACTACCTCAAATGTGATATAGATTTGATTCTTGTTTGAAAACCTGGAAAATATATATCTGACATTTCCTCATCCATGTTCCTTGTTCCTGTTCTGATACTTGGTGTGCCTGTGTATAGTTATGGTCATTTATGGAGTTATGGTGCACAGATTTTTGTTGCCTTTTGTCATATCACAGAAGAATATGTGTCTGAGTTGCAGATTGGAAGCAGTGGGAAATAATGAGAACATTTATTTTTACTTAGTAAAATGCTCAATCTTTTCAGTTAGCAGCAAGTGGACCTCATCTTGTAAAAGTCAAGTCACAGTTTTGTCTACTTTTCTGCTTTTATCTCCCATCACACACTTCTTAGACCTTCACCCAATATGTTGTTCTTTAATGTGCTATAAAAGACACTGTCCAAATCTCTAGAAGCCCCTTGTAGGTATTAGTATTTTTAATCCAATGAAAGTTTGAAGGTCTTCAGAGGATAAGGCTTTAATGGAGTAGATCCATCAAAAGCACTAAGGGGAAACAGGAAAAAAAAATTACTCTAGGGAGTTGCAAATGGGACAAACAAGTTGGAACAGAAGTCCAGAGGAGCAGCAGCATCCTTTTGAGGTTATTCTTTATTTGACACAGGAAAATAATTTTTATCTCTTCATTAAAAAAATGAATGGTGTACAGTACTCTAGTACACTAGAGATATCTAAAAAAAGGCTTTTCATGGGTCATTTTTAGGCTAATGCTAGAAACAAATTAGAAAACCCTTCACTCTTTGAAGTGCTCTAATCCCCAGATTTTTCAAATGCTCAGTGGTTGTTTCAATTCATTGAAAAGCTGTCGATTTCTGTTACATGTGTTTATGGAACTAACTCACAGTAATCTCAGTCAATTAAAAAAATTATCACAATTTGGGACAATAACAAGTCTTTTTGTAGTTGAAAGGATGAAAATTTAAAAAAAAAATTTAAAAAGGGGATTTAGACTCACCTCAGATGACTTTTAGCCAACTATTACTAAGTTGTCTAAATTAAAAATATAAGTGGTTTTTTTTTTCCCTAAACTCACTGCATAGTCAGTGAAGAGAGATTAGGATGCCTCAATATTGATTTCTCTTACCTATCATCTAAAATGTCATTTTGAAATTATTTTGCTCTCCATGCTCACCACCAAGGAGATCTACAAAAATTAGGCTCTTAACTTAAACTTCTATGAGGTGCCTGATGTTAGACAGGGTGAATCTGGCTTCATTTCTGCAATTCACCCCCTTTTTCATAATGACATTACCCAAATGGTCAAGAAGGTGTGGGATAGGAAGATATCTCAGAAAGTTTGCCCTGTGTGCAGATAAATAACCAGACATCAAGTATTTTTGTTGTGTTGATGGTTTTGGTTTGTTTGTTTGTTTGTTTGGGGTTTCTTTGCTTTTGGTTTAGGTTTAGTGTGCTTTTTTTGAGGGGGGAATGTTCTGCTGGAATCAAAAATGAAAAGGAAATATTCAGATTTCTTATATAGATGCAGACAGATTTAATATTTTCTTTATCCTCTCTATCATCTGAGATATCTTATACAAAGATGTTACACAAGTTTTGCTACAGTTCCTTTTTTAAGGATAGATATAGCGACATGCCAGCCATTTGATTATACAGAACTTTCCCTGGCTTCTCTTCCAACCTTTGTCTAATATTAGATAAAACATAGAACATGTTCAGATAGTGGCAGAGCATATTATGGCAGGTGGTTGTAGTGAACAAATGTTATTTCTTATTATCCAGACAATCTTTCGATGGCTTGGGCTTAGTGAATAAACTTTGAAAAAAAAAAAAAAAAAGAAACAAGAGGAAAAAAATAAAAAGAAGTTGGTGGGGGTAGAAATTACAGGGTCTACTTTAAAATCTAATTCAAAAAAGTTCCCTGTGATTCATCCTTTCCCGCTCCAAGGCAAACAGTGATATTGGTAGCACATCCATAATTCAACGTGGTTAAATGCCAAGGGCCGAACAGAGAGCACCCTCCCAGCCAGTGCGAGCAGAATGACATTCATGGTTGATTCAGCTCCTTGCAGCAAGCTGTGTAATTGGAAAAGCCAAGGGAAATGACCCCAGTCTCTGTGTCCTGCTGATGTCAAAACGCATCCGTATCACTCTGACAAGTGGCCAGTTTGGAGGCTTCCTTGGAATAGGAGGCTGAGAAGAAAGGCAGGAGGCATCAGGAATGGCTACAGCGCAGGTGGGGCGTGTAGCACAGAGCAGTTGAACTGGTGCCTGGGTGTTGAAAGAGATTGAGGAAAGCAGGCTCAGAAGAGGACATCTGTTTAGCGTAATTTGGTGTCTTAATTACACTGCATGATATGCACCAATGTGCTTAATGACACTTGTACTTAATAAATGTGTAGACGCTGCTGTAAAGCTGATCAGTGCAATCAATAGCAATGGATAGAATATTTGAAGATGCTGACACTGTGTTCAAACCAAAACAAAAAAATTATCTGGCCTGGAAAGAAGAGGAAATTATAATCTAGGATACATGTGAGTGGGAAGGTCTGAAGCTCTCTCTCATTTGGGGCATTCAGATCCTTTCAAGGAGGAGAAAATTTATCCTGAGTTAATACTATCTATAACATATATTTTTCCTTTTAGATCAGAAACACAAAATGTGGTTTAGCTGAAGAGTGTCCAGTCAGGACTTTAAAAATAGGAAGTACTACCTACTTAGTAATCATCACTGATAGTACATTGTTATTAATAACAATTAATATATTGATATTGTTAATAATATATAATTATTAATACATGCACACAGTCTTGCTCAACTGTCTTTTTTTGTCTGTTAAAAGAAGAAAATGAACAGCATTGAACAAATGAAGAGATGGATTTCTATTAATTTCTTCTGAGCTATGGACTGTCACTTCCACAGTGAACTGTGGAATAAGGGTCAGCTGCATTTATACACCATTTAAGCTATTCAGATATTTTTTGGGGAGGTGAGGGTGCTTAGAAAATTATGTTCTTTAGTACATTTCTACCACTCAGTATCAGTTCTTTCAGAAATTTGTTAGAAAATATTTCCCTATATTAACCTAAAGGATGCAGTTTCTTTTTAATAGCATTGGGTCTTTCTGAGTACAAAAACAGCCTTTTGGGGAGGATATTTTGGTTAATTTGTAATAACTTTTACTACTACCCAGGTCATGCAGACACTTATATTTGAATATATGGTCATATATGATCTTATGCTTTGTTTACTTATATCAGTTTTTATGGTGATTGTAAACCTTTTGCTTAATATTTTTTCAGATTATTTTCCATTAGTTCAGATGGAGTATTTTAGTTTGTGTTACTAGTGTTATGTTATTAGCCAGAAATACTGTTCTAAAAAAGAAGTGTTCCACAATCTTTAAGCAAATCCCTCATTCGAATTAATTTCACTAAATAACTAGATTAGTAAGACTTCTATGTTGGGTCACAGAACCACAACAAAACACACATCCTTCCTGACAAATCTGTCTTTTTTTTTCTCTCTCTCACATGAAGACTTGAGTGTAAATTTGTGTACACATACACATTACCATTGAATCTTTCTTCTCAATAATACTTATCTGAAGTGTTTGTTTCACTGCTAGAAACACTTCGCCTGTCTTCTTCACCTGCTTATGTGCCTGAAGAGACACCTGCTAGCAATACTTGTTTAGTATTTTGTTTATTAATATTTTTTTTTTGTTTGTCCAGTATTAGGCAAATCATTTCATGACTGATTTATGCCATACCTTTTACATTGTATTTTTCTTGCAGACATCACAGACACATTACTGTTGTTACCTAAATTATTACGGCCTAAGGACATGGCAAATGTAATGACAGATATTATATGTAGAGTGTTGCACTAAGAGATTGACCCTGCTCCAGTAAAGATACAAAATATAAAGATGAAACTCCTCAA
Source organism: Atrichornis clamosus (assembly GCA_013400975.1). Taxonomy (NCBI): domain Eukaryota; kingdom Metazoa; phylum Chordata; class Aves; order Passeriformes; family Menuridae; genus Atrichornis; species Atrichornis clamosus. The sequence continues at coordinate 88,976 of WBMZ01013838.1, forward strand.
ATTGCTGAAAAAATGATCAGAGTTGGGTTTTTTTCCTATACCAGTAGTTCAGAAAAGAGTTAAGATTTCTCTTTAATTTTGGAAAAACTGTTTTACTCCCCAAGGGTGAACACTTCGATCTGTCCAAGATGGAACATTCCAAAAGAGTTAGAGTGGAGCTGGGGAGAGCTCTGAAGAGGTAAATAAGTTTAATGGTTACCCTTATTGTCTTGTTCTGGATTTGATGCCTATGATCAAGATCTTCAACTGGTGTAAATTGACACAACTTAATCCTAACAAAGGAGTGTATTTACACCAGCAGAATCCACTCTATCAATTTACACATTTTTTAAAAGGATTACCAAAGAATAGATTTTTGTCATCCTTAATTCTGCTAGGTAACACGTGAATTCTTGAAAACTCTGAGACAGCCAAATAAAGTGAGGCAGGCTATGAAGTGAAATGGCAGAACTGGGCATCCGTTGAATTTGTTAGACCAACTTCCACGTCTACGAAACCTACACAGTCTTGCTATCATTTCTTAACCTCCTTTTTTCTTATATGCTTCTGCATGTGTGTCTGAACATGCACACATCATGTGTGTTTTTTATCTAATTAAATATTTCTGATGGGAGCTGCAACGGAGTCTAGAGAAAAGCAGCACCTAAATTTATGTGAATCACCTATCTATTGGGCATGTAATTCCCATAGGTGCCTTTAAAAATCTAACTCTTAACTAGTTGAATATATAATTCACTACAAATTATTTGCTCAGCTCTACTCTTAATAATGATGCTTCGCTGTAGCTGAACAGCATTTTTCATCTTCAAAGTGCTCTTCATTTGTTAACTAATTCATTAGGCTTCAAGATCTCACTGGTAAGATTTTCCTGATAATACGCAGGTTACATTTTCTCTTTTTTCCAATTCTTCTCATGTCTCTCAGTTATATGCCCTCAGACTTACCTTAACAGCTCTTCATTCACTCTCACTGTCTCATGGCCAAATTCACCCCCGAGGTAACACTACTGAAGCTGACTTGAGTCAAGTTACACCACGGGTGTATCTGGCCCTTGCTGATGACAACATTCTTCAAATAGAGTCCTTGTAGATGTTTATCTTGCTCTCCACCCCCAGCTATCATTTGGCCAAGCTATACATATTTACTGTCTCTCTTTTCATCTTTCCTCATAAATCAGTCCCTCCAGCCTCTCAGTCATGTTGGTTGATCTTGTCTTTATTACCATCAATTTGCTCACAATTATGTAGTGCTTAATAGCTTTTCTGAATAACTTTAAGTCAAGAATGACACACGGCAGGGGAACTGCAGTGGTTGTGAAATAATTGCAAGCTCTGGTGGTGCTCCGGAGAGGGGGAAATTTTGCTGTTGCCAATTATGTTGCTTTTTCAGTTCTGAATAAATGGCAAGAAACACACAGGAAAAATTAATTCTACTAAATATTTTCATTCAAAGACAAACAGAAACAACCTTTTTTCTCAAAAATAAATTTCATAGAAATAGAAATACACACTTTTGATTTGCTTATGAGTATCACTTAATTATATTCTATGAAATCACATGCTTAATAAGTTTCTGGAAGTGGGAAATAGAATATGTTTATTTAGCTTGAACTGTCTTTTAACAGAGACATCAGTTGTACATTTATTCTGTCCTTAATGGAAACACAGATAAATAAATTTATAAATTACACTTTAAATTACTCTTGCCTACATTTCTCTGTATTCTCCTTATTCCATGTAATGCTTATTTATCATCTCCACCCACTCAGCTTTTTCCTATTATCTTTGCCTTCATTAATCCAATCAAAATACTTCTAAAACCTGATTGCTTGCCCTGTCTGACGCTGTTTCCAAACTGTTTCAGAAAACCACATTTTATTTCGTGTCCCAAGAGTACTTTTTCTCATATTTATGTTTTTCCTCCTTAGTTTTACCCTGACCTGCCTGATCTGATCTCATCTCTTCTCCCCTTCACCACTCCCTCACCTGCAGCTGTGGCCCGAGCTCAGTGGTCCCTGCTGGCTTCTTGGTGCCTCGGCTGAGGTCCAAAACTCAGGCCTCCACACTGGGAGGATGATGCCCTCCTACCAAGCAATAACCAGATGAAACATGTCCTTCGGCTCACTCTCTGCTTAGGTGATAATTACCAGCTCAAAAGGAACACTGTGATTATTTGGTTCACGTAGTCATCTGAACTTTCTACATCTTGCATAGAAAGTTAAGTGTAAAAAAGAGGTGGAGAGATTGAGAACATCTTCAAGGGAAATGCTAGAAATAGTAAATTAATTATAATTTGATGTTTATATTACAATAGGGTTACTTTAGATACTATAAAGCCAAATCCAGGGAGTAAATTTTAGTTTTATATTTTTTCATAATGAGCATAACTCTCTTTCTGTGTGTGTGTATGTGTATGTATGGCTCAGTGTGGTGTGGGGTACATTATAGTGTAAAAAAGTGTGAGTTTGAGAGAATTGATTTGTTATATAAAGAATGTCAATTGAGATTAAAAATATGTTTCTCCGAAGAAAACCAGGAGGGCTGGCAGGTCTATCATATTGATAAATACGATACATGAACCGTGTTTCATTTACATACTGAAATATTTCCTTGAAATTGAAACCATATGCTTAGGCTACAATCTCTCCTCATCTGTAATCTTGAATTGTCTGAAAAGTGTTTTAATTATTTGAAAAGCAGTGTGTTTGCAATAGCAACTGGTATGTTATTACTTATGCATGAGAAAATTCAGTCATGACTCAACTTGTTTGGGTTGCTAATAACATTCGAGTTAAAAAACCCACCAGGGTCAGTTTGAAAACCTAAGTAGAAACTCACATTAATGTTATTATTAATATTATTAAACAAAAAGTTGAAAGGCAAAGCAGAAAGTGTTTTGCATACATGTAAAAAAGATGTTCCTCTGCAATGTTTGATATTGACAGATATGTCTATAAACGTGGTACACGGGGGAATGGTAGCAGGAGGAACTTTAATTGAATTTGAGCTGCAGCAAACTTCTGAGGAATTTGAAGAAAAGCAATTTCAGTCAATTAAACCTGAAGCAATTGGATTGAGTGCAACAACCAAGATGTAAAACCAGTAACACTGGAGTTTGAGAACTTCACCTAGGACCTTGAACTTACACCCGGATTTCCGAATTTTGAAGGTGTTCACACTTACAGACACTAGCAGTATTATCAGAAGATTTCAAGAGTTTGGCTGATTTAATGAGCAACTGTCTGAACAAGACTTACTTCTGCAATCCACACACTACTGTTAGCTCAGGAGGTGTCCGTGCTGCTAAACATACCTTAAGAACACATAATAAAGCAATTGCTTTCCTGCTTTCTATACAATTTCCTTGAGCATCAACTATTTATCACAACTGGAAATAGGATGATGGGCCAATTTGCTATATGGCATTGTCCAGAAAGTGACTTCCAAAAGTCATTTTTTGATAATCAGAACAGAACTGGCTGATCTTTCCTTAAAGTACAAGAGGTCTTGATCCGCAAGTGTAAGAAATCAGGAAAGGAAGGCAAGAGAGCAGCATGGATGAGTCAAGACCTTCTCAGCCCAAAGGGCAAGAAGGAAATGCACAGGCAGTGGAATCTTGGGAAGAGTATAACAATGCTGCCCAGCTGTATAAGGATGGGGTCAGGAAGGTCAAGGTGCAGTTGGAGCTTTCCTTGGCAAGAATGAAAAGAATAGCAAGAAGTGCTTCTACAGATATGTCAGCCAGAAGAAGAAAGCCAAAGAAAGACTACCCTCCCTGATAAGCAACTCTGACTAACAGGTAAAAATGCATGAGAAGAAGGCTGAGGTACTCAACAAAATTTTGCCTCAATCACAAATGACGATCTCCTCACACCTATTAAGCAGATGAACAACAAAAGAGGGACTAGAGGAGCAAAATGCCTCCCTCTTATGAGAAGATCAAGTTCGTGACCCCCTGAGGAACCTGAATGCACATGAGTCGATGGGATATGATGACATGCATCCCAGAGCCCCGAGAGAAATTGTTGATACAGTTGCCAAGCCACTCTCCATGACGTCAGAATATCCTGGCAATCAGGTGAAGTCCCAGGTGACTGGAGAAAGGGAAACACTGTACTCATCTTTAAAAAAGGTAGAGAGGAGGACCCTGGAAACTTCCAGCCTTTCAGTCTCACCTATAAGCCTGGGAAGATTGTGGAACAGATCCTCCTAGATCCTGTGCTAAGGCACATGAAGGACAGAGAAGTGATTTGAGAAAACCAGCACAGCTTCCTCAAGGGCAAGTCCTGCCTGGTCAAACCAGTGGCACTCTGTGATGGGGTGACTACATCAGTAATTACAGAAGAGCTAAGGATGTCATCTATCTGGACTTCTGTAAGGCCTTGGACACTTCCCATCGTCCCCCAAATCCTTCTCTTTTATTTGGAGAGAAATGGATTTGATGAGTGGCTGTTTAGTGGGTTAGGAACTGGTTGGACAGTGGCCTCCAGAGGGTAGTGGTCACTGAGATCAGTGACAGTGTTGTCCCTCAGGGGTCTGTATTATCACCAGTATTTTTTAAATTTCTTCATCCATGACAGGGACATTGTGGGATGGAGTGCACCCTCAGTGAGTTTGCAGGTGACACCGAGCTGAGTGGTGTGTTTGATAGGCCTGAAGGACAGAATGTGAACTGGTTTTGACCATGGTTTGGATATAGCAAATGGAAAATGAGTGGAACAAGCCAGTGTACTCAGTAATTAGCTGTGACTGATAACCATAGAGGGCTTGAACAGAGGAGAGCCTGGATCTGGAAGAAACATTTACTACTTTGATTTGTTGGCCAAGATGCAGCAGACACCAATGAAACTAGTGCCTGCAACTCAGAAATTAAAAGAGAAAGAAAGAAATGGAAAGGAGGGTAGGCCTCCAAGACTGATTACTGCTGCATAAGCATTTTGTCACAAGCAAAAAAGGAAGGCAGAGCAGATAGGGGCCTCTAACAGTGACAGAGATAAAGAGGCTAAAGTTTAAAAGCACAGAAGTTTAACTGCCAGTGTTTATTTATAGCTTCACACATACAAAGGCACTGCTATTTCAGGGAAACGGCACTATTTTTTATATGTGTCAGTTTTGAATAGTCCAGACACAGTAAAAGTAAAATAAAGTGAACCGCATGTGTTAGGGAACAAATTTAAATAGCAATGGCTCTGAGAATAAAGTGTACATTAAAATAAGGGAAGAGGCTATAGCTCATTTAATTTGCAGAATAAATCTCTGACAAAGATCCCTGTCTCGTGTACAGAGATGATATTAGGAGTTGAGAGAAAGATATAAGCCACAGTCTGATATAATATGTGTGTTGGTATGTATGTGTGTATAAATACTGCCACTTATCTATCCCACTATCTCTCCATCAGTAGTACCTGCACATTCATAAACATTCATGGTTATTTTATTCATTAATATACAAAGACTTACCAATTAGCTGTATCGATACTTTATTTGGCAGTAAATTCTTTGAGGCAAGGTTTTTCCTCATTTTTATACATTGCACATATATAGCATAGAGAGATAATTGGTTCTATAATGATAAAAACATTGTGCTTCCTTTCCACCTTATTTTTTACTGACATTATCAGAGTTGTTCAATAAATGCCAGCTCTTCACCCTCTGATACACCACTTTTACTCATTATATGGCACATGATTTATAGAGAAAAAAAAAATAGTGGATCACATTAAAAATATTTTAAAGTTTACTGGAATTTTGATAGAGTGTGTTTTCATTATCTCTGTGTTTCTAGAGATAGTTTTCTATCTGACAAACAAACTGTTTAAATAAAAATTTTGGGATAAACATCTTTAAATGAAGGATGCAACATTGTTATTTTTGCTACACAATACATTTTCACTCTCACAGTGAAGGAAGAAAACTATCCCAAAGATTCATCCCTACCTTTTTCCTGGCTAACATGTACGTTATTTACAAAGTGTTGAAATGTAGACTTCTCTATTGATTATAGAGGCATAGAGAAGGAAGCTGCTCTATCACAGATTTTTTGCTTGGGCTGTTTTCCATTGCCGTGTCTTTGTCAAGGGAAAGTTTATGTATTTCAATATTTATGCCTCTCATTCATGGAAACTGCCTTTCTTGAGATATCATAAAGACAAAGCCCTCAGTTTTTGTAGCCTGCTGCTGCTGCTGCCCTTAGGAAGATCAAGCCCGAAACTCTGTGTCTGTGTTTCTCCCTAAGAGCCAAGACACATCTCTGCTGACAGGAAATGGCCACAGCCTTGCTGGTTGCCCCCGTGCAGACAGCTAAAGGGAGACAGGGCAGCTTGGCACCACGTTGTGAAGGGCTTGCATCCAACACATTATGGATTATCAAAATTGGCCCCGAGAGATTTGGCAATTAGCACAGAGGTCTTCCCAAATTAGTGTACTTTAACTCCAAGGCCTAACAGGGCAAGTGGGCCATTGGAACACTGGAATTTGTCCTGGCACTGCCTGGTTCCCATGTCCCATGCCTTTTTTTTTTTTTTTTTTTTTTTTTTTTTTTTTTTTTTTTTTTTTTNNNNTCTCTCAACCATCTTGAAAAGAAGGTCAGGAAATTTAAATCTGGATTAAAATTACCATCTGAACTCAGATTTAAAGACATTATGTGTTGCCTTTCTTCTGAACTAACTGTTTATGAACAGAGAATTCCCACTGGAAGTAGTAAACTGTCTCAGAACTGTTTTAAAGAAGCTTTGCCTTTTTCTCCCTCTTCTCCCTTATTACAGCTACTGATGAAAATTTTAATACAATCCAGAGTTCCTGATATTTCTCTTCTTTTTAAATTTCTTTTATTTTCCTACTTATTACAGGTTAACCATAAAACTCTAACAGTATGTTCTGGAAAACCAAAACCAGTCATAATGCTCTCATTTGAAAAATATTTCTTTCTCTTATTTCTCTTAGAAAGGAAAAAAGCTTCTTGGTAAGCACTGATTTCTGTGTCTTCTTTATTTTCTCTATTTCCTTGTTATGATTAAAAAAAAGCCAAGCAACCAAATAAACCCAGTTATCGTCGTTATCTCAACAGAATACAAAAGCAACAAAGACTGAAAAAAAATCATCTCTGTTGATACTCATTATCATCTTCATTCTTCTCTTTTCACCCTCTCCTCCTAATGACTTTCTGATACAAAAAAAAAGGCTAAACTTCTAAAATTTTAATGAACTGTTAGTTTTTCCTTATCTAGTAATTGGTCCTTTTGATTTCAATGGTCTCGCTCATAAAGTAAGATACAACCAGGTATTATCAAGGATATATTAATCATTAACAATTATCTAAATGACTATGGATCTTGATTTTACATAAAAAAGATTAGATTGTTTTAAGATTACATGCTTATGAAGAAGCCAACAACATTGTAAGAACTCCTAAATCTAATCTATTTAAATCTTTCCCTTAGTACTGAAGGGGACTAATCAGGGCCCCTTTATACCTTCTTGGTGAGAATAAGTGAACACTATTTGATTATCCCCCCATTTTTCATCAGACAATATTATATGGGTAGTAATTTGCTACATATAGGAAGCATAACTCCATTCTCCCTGGAACAGACAGAAAGAAATTAAATCACACCTATTCAGAGAGGCTTCAACATTTCTGGGATATTTCTGTCGTAGTTCACTGTGCTTCTGACTTTTTCTTTGCTCAGGGCTCATTCCAAAATCAATCTGTAGCATTTTATGTGTTTATATAGCATTGTATTGGCACATCTAAGTATACAACAGCACCTCTTTCTCCCCATGGTGACTTCCAGAATCTTGCTGCAAAGGATATTTTTGGGATGAGATTTTGCCTGCCAATTATTCTGGGGTGACTTTGCAAAGGTCAAAAAAATTCCTCTCAGTTTGTTTTAGTCAAAAACTGGCACACCCACATGGGGGCAAATAAAATCCATGTGGGTTATACTGGCATTATAATAGTGATTGTGTTTGTTTGTTTGTTTCTTTATAAACATGTGTGTGTGTCTGTGTGTCTGTCTGTGTGTGTATTTATCTCCTCCAAATCACTCCTAGACTCTCACTACAGCCCCTGTCATAACTGAAGGCAGAAGACAGTTATCTCATGACCTGAAGGCATTAGCCAAATTATCATGGATCAGACATCCGCAAAATACAAAATGAGGTTTCATTTGACATAGACATTTACATCAAACATATACAGAATAATTATTTCCACTGGAGCATTGATGAATCAACCAATGGCAATTTAATGAGAATACTGTCTGTCCTTGTAAGTTATATTCCCCTTCAGTTGCAAAGGTGCTAGCCAAGCGCATTGTATCACTCAGTCTTGTCAGAGTAGATGTTCTGTCACTGATTAAAGAGCTGGATGTCCTCTTTAGTCACAAAAACATTTCATGGAATAACCTTGTTTCTGTCTTAATGGATTCTTGCAATGTAATGAAAGGCTCCAAACTGGACTTGAAGAAACCCTCAGAGAGACAGAGAGTGTCACTTCTCACTTAGTCACCGCTGGCAATTGCTGCCACTCTGCCCAGAGCACACCTGAGAAGAGATGTACAAGTCATTTAAAAGGCACATTCCATCAAATGCATAATGGGCAAGAAAAGCATCAGAGCAGTTTTTGCTTCCTTCCCCCTCCCTAGCCTCCACAACTTTCAGATTTCTCATATTTGTCTGCCAAAGGAGGGGGTCAGGAATAAGAACAAATATTTGATACCACTGTGTGAGCTGAGTGTGACATGCTGATGGTACCTTGGTAATCTCTGCCGGGCAAATGATTTCCCAGGGTTTGCAGGGAGGCAGGGGGTGGGGGAAAGAAAGGAGGACTGACAGTGCAGTTTCACTCCACATCTGCTGCCAATTTTAAGGAGTCACTAATTCACAAACTATATGGTAAGCACATTTAACTGTTCTAGCATTTTTCTCATGCTTCATGAAAACAGAGATAATAACTGGTAAACCAACTGTAAAATTAAAAGAACTAGATGTTGCCAATAAAGACCATCATTTCAGGAAAATAAATTTGTTTCTTGGAAGCTGATCTCTAACGTATGCTTTAGGTGCCCACAAGAAAAGCAATTCAACTGGAGAGTAAATTGATCTTGCTCCACTGGTTTATATGAACAGAGCAAAAAATATACACCAACAGGTTATCACTTAATAACTCTTTGTTTCCCTAATATTGAATCAATAGCAGGATCACTTGGAGTCATCAAATCTTGAGGTGCAATGTGAAAAGTAATTCAAGGACACACATCCATAGACACACACACACACACACACAAGCACCACCGAAGGAATAAACATTTCCAAGGCAAAATGTTCCATCACACTTAAGACAATACTGGTCTTCTGAAGGTAAGAAACAGCAGCTTAATATCTTCTCACAGAACTCATGGTCCAAAGTATCTGCTAGTATAATTCTTATTTCTGCAGAGGAGCTTGTCGCACGAGCAGTTACAACTGTGTTTTAGGTCACATTGTGTGTGAGTTGATCGCATATCCCTGGCATCCAGTGACAGGACACGTGAGAATGGTTCAAAAGCTGCACCAGGGGAGGTTCAGACTGGACTTTAGTAAGTATTTTTGTTCTGAGAAGGTGGCCAAACACCAGGAAAGACTTACTAGAGAGGGGAAAATGTCCAAGCCTGTCAGTGTTTGCGAGACATTTGAACAATATCCTTAACAACACATTTTTACCGGGTCAGGCCTGAATTTGTCAGACATCGTTGCAGGTAACTTTAAACTGAAATAGTTAGCCACTGAGATAAGCATGTACAAATGCTGAAGATTTTGTCATTGGCCCTGAAAATATGTCCATTTTGCTGATAATCTTAAATTTTTCTTACAATATATTTATATCTAGAATTTGGAGATAGAATAACCCTTACCAAGATCTTTTCCCTTAGCAGAGAGGACAGACAAACTACTGGGGTGGTCACTGGCTAAGCTGCAGTACAAGGAAACACTCTTGCCATGAAATGTTCTCAGGCTCCATCAAGGTACCAGATGGATTCAGGACATACACTATTGTAAATAGATTTTCTTTACTGCAAGAAAAGAGAAATAGGAAGATCTATCTAGGGAAATTATCACATGATCTATTTTCAATGACTGTACCAGAATTAGGTAAATAGCCTCTGAAATAATCCTGTTTCTTCTTAGGCAGCAAAAAACGCCTAAGATGCTTGGCACAAATCCAACTATCTACACTAAATGGATGCATCTTATGACGGATTTGCTTAATCTACAGACTTGTTCATACTCATATGGTCCATTAAAATGGGTTTAAATACAGTTTGTATCAACAATGGTACACAAGAAACAAATTCATCTAGAAGAAAATCAAATACTTTAACTCCTTTACTTGAAAGACTAAATTTATTGTGAAAGAGCCTCACATATAAATTGAGAAATAGATCAGAACAAGCTGCAAAGTATTCAAATTCCCTCCTTCCCATGAAAATGCACTCCAAACATCTCTGTTAGGATCCTCTATCTCCCATATATATATATATGTATAAAGAAAAAAATTAATAAGCTCTCATATCTCAACACCAGTGGTACTGGTGCCAGCAATATGGGGAAAAAACATGAAACATAACTAAGCAAATAAATAAGATAACATCTTTCTCTATTGATGAACTGTGAAAAAGCACATCCATGTGAGATGTAGATGACATTGTGTTGGTTATTTTTTGCATACAATAGATAGATTCTAAAGCAATGGCTCAGTTTAATGCTTCTAACAATAAACACAGTTCTAGCACCATTGTCATACCTGTGGTCAAATTTCCACTCCTAGTGAGTGAAAACAGAAAAAAGAGAAACAGGAAGAAAAAAAAGGTGTATTTCAGGGACATGAATTAATTGGAAAGCTGTATTTCCAATACGGTTGATATTACGCTTTTCCGTTGACACCAGAGCTGTGAAATATAGCTGACTCAAGGGGTAGGGAAATAGAGGAATATGTTTTCCTGACAACTGACACATGGCCTGCTGTCTCCTTAAAGGGCTGCTGGCCATCCACTCTGCTTCCTGACTCCCACAGGCCACCCTGAGTCTCAGCGATGGGTGAATTTCAGCAAAGTTTGACTGCTCAAACACAGTGCACTTCAGCCAGGGAACGGGACTGGAAACCACAGACGATTGATTCATCTCTCTGGGTTCCTACATCACCTAGTTTGAGGACATATATCAAGGCCTCTATTCCTCTTAGTCTAGAAGGAAGTAAAAAGGGCTTCCTCCTAGTTTGAGGACATATATCAAGGCCTCTATTCCTCTTAGTCTAGAAGGAAGTAAAAAGGGCTTCAACCCATTTGTATCAAATTAAATAAATCTCTTTTTCTTTCTGTTTTTTTTTTTTCCTTTCAAATTTTAAATAAGTTCAGTGTTCGCCCCGATCCACACTGGTGAAACAAGACATCAGTGTTAACTTTAAACCAGAATTAGTTGTTTTATTAGTTTGGAATATATTTCATATTTGAGGAATAAAATGAATAACTGATAATGACAAAAGGATAGCACTTATTTTATAACTTACATATTCAAAGCACTGTGATTATCAGTAAATCAATCTGCCATTACAATAAACAGTCTTCTGACTGCCATTAAAATAAGCAATATTTTAGAGAAGAAACTGAGGCCAAAAGTCACAGCTCAAGAGCTCTACACTGGAGCAGATAAGACTTGAACTTTTGGTGTCCTTATCACCACCATTCCTCCAGGAGAAAAAGATCCCCTAATTCCTTTGTCTGCCTATAGGGTGTGCAGAATGAATTTTGTGCATATGCACGTGTGTAAGAAGCTTCTAGACTCTCAAAAAGGAGATGATGCTTCCCAGTCTGGAACAGCATCATCAGCCAGCTTAAAAAATCTGTGATAAACACATTTATCCACTAGAGGATGCCTGGGCAAGCTCTTCTGGGTAGAAAACAGGTTATTATACTGAAAACTTCAGTGACTGATGCTGGAAAGCACAAGTGTATGGTGACAGCCCTAGTTTGCGTGCTTCATCACCAGTATCAGGACTACTGGTAAAGCAGTGAATGGGCAGCTAAATGGATGCTTTACCGATGCAAAAGGTTTGAGCACAGGCTGTCTGCACATAAACCAGCCCTATCTCTTTTCCATGAGTCCGCTGCTCCTGACCGGGTTATGAAGTGCTATGCATACGGCTCAGCCTCAACCACAAGTGAGGCTGCAGCAGGCAGTGGGACCTGCTTTCTCAGGAGAGTGAAGCAGGCAGAGCAGAGTTTTGCAGGATTTAAGGTCACACTCTTAGAAAACTCTGCAGAATTGATCTGTACAGTGTGGCTTGGTGCGACCTCATGACTCTCCAGCTCTCTCTGAGGAATGGGAGTTCACAGTCGCTCTCGCTCATCAGGATTAAGAAATAAGGCACAGAATTTCTACCAAGTTGTCATTCTGCTGTTCTGACAGAGTCCATGCTTAAAGTCAATACTGAGCAAAACAGCTGAAACACAGTTCAGACATTTTCCCCATCTGTAACAGATCTCTGCACTTAGAAAATTCTCACTCTAAACAACTGCACTTCAATACCCAACAGCTATTGCCAATTCTCAGCCTTTACACACAATGTATTTGCTCATCCTCTGGTGCTGCCAAGAAGTTACTCTAAAATAAAATAATAAAGAAAACAACTCCTGAGTCTAAAATCTCAAGCTCCAATGTATATTTTAAAGAAATATGTACAATTATTTGCATTGTTTTTGCCCAGTCTGTTTATTACCAAATGTTTAACACGATGAAGTTCAAGAGATAGAACAGCTAATAGTACTAGGGTATTGAATTTACAATTGAACACAAAGTGGATGAGTCTATTACAAAGCTTGTCCAGGGAATGCATTTATGAGGCATCCTCTAATCAGCAAGGAGAGGGGGCATGTTTGTCCTTCCTCTGTTGCACTGTGAGTTAGTGTTAGTCTGAAAGACTGGTTTGTATCCAGGAAACAGCAGATGTAGGTGGTAGAAATTTTTTTCCTCGCCTTTCACTTAAAATAGGTCAGTAACCAAAATTTAATTATGACAAAGGTGACTAGAATTGTTTCTTTCACAATTAAAACAATTATTAATACAAGCTCAGAAGACTCCCCCTACATCTCAGGACATCTTTTCTGACTCTGACTCAATGACACATCTTTTAAATGTGATTTTTGCAGCATTGTTAATCTTGAAAAGTTTCAGAGAGCTTTGAATATTTGATTTATTGGGTTGCTTTAATGCAGGTTAATTCAGCTTGTACTTACCTTCTCTGGGTACTGGAGGACCTGTGGTGTTGGTTTACATTATGAAAAGGAAACATTTATCTTGTTGTGATATTGATATTATCCTGTTAAGTTGCAATATTCAACTATTATTAGTAGCACAGGGAAGGGCTGATACCAACAAAATAAGATGAATGCCTCCATTTTGTTCCAAAGCAAAGTTCATGAAAATAAAGCGCCATAGTCCCTACTTGATTAAATTTTCTTTGCTCTCTCTGGACATCCTATTATCTAATGAAAATGCAGATAATGGGCTATTTTACTCTTTTTCTGTCTGGATTGGCAAATCATTATCTGTGTCCTCTCATCCATTCACAGCACAGAAAAATTATCTCTTAATACTATCAGAATTTCAACAACTATAAAATGCAGATATATATGCAATCTTTTTATCCATAGATCTTAGAAGCATTTATAAAGAACATTAACAACATCATTTTCCCTTGTCACATACAAAAAGGCTGTGACATTCCTTTGTCAAATGTAGAAACTGAGGCAGAAAGTATTTTCCAAGGATACGAAACAAGTTTTAGATTTTCAATTTTATTTTTGGGAAAACATTGGCCAAATAGAGAGAAATCTAACAATTTGGTGGTCTTAAAATATAGTGACCACAATTGTAGCAGAATAAAATCCATAATTTTACCTAGGAATTACAAAGTATCTAGTAACTTCAATACAAGAGAAGAACAATCTGTATTTAAGTTTCTAGAATATTTTTCCTATGTTGTTCAGTGATGTGGCATTTGATGATGTACTTGATGCAGTAAGGTGAATTAGTGCATACTAATAATGGCCGTAGTAATTGTTTAATTTGGTAAAAACTGTCTTTCTGGTATGTTGTATAATAATTTTATTTATATTATATTTAAGATAATAATAT